>NDGM011251307.1:0-11675 GCA_002564305.1 Octomys mimax | reverse complement strand
AAGAACAAAAACAAGAACAAAAACAAGAACAAGAAGAACAAGAAGAAGAACAAGAAGAAGAAGAACAAGAAGAAGAACAAGAAGAGGCGGAGGAGGAAGAGGAGGAGGAGGAAGATTAGGAGGAAGAGGAGGAAGAAGAGGAAGAGGATCAAAGGAATGAGTGCTGTGCCCTCCAGGTTTTTGTTTTCCTAGTAGAAATGTCATGCATCCTTAGGGGAGCAAAAACCTATTTTATAAAGGTAAGTAAAGCGCATTATAGTATACAAAATATGAATTAATATAAAAACCAAAGGGATGCTCCAAACCCACAATCAAAATCCATGGCTGAAGTGGGGCAAATTCATTGATATAAAAAGGACATAAACTGTTGTAGTAGCTCCTGTACTGTACCTGATACTGTTTGGGAAGAATCGGAAAGCATTCAGTCAACAAGAATGCTCTCACTCCTCTTGTTCCATACAGCGGTGCCTGTGACTTCCATCTGTGGGTTCAGCTTCCTATAAATAATGAGTGAAGAGAGGGACAGTTTAAAGGCTGCAACCATGGGAAAGTGGACATCGTGAGGATACTGAATCGTCCCATCTGTGAACATGTTGTTTCCCTCCAGTGACTTTCACTAATGTTTTATACTTTACTACAGAAATTTTATTCTGATTGTCTATCACAAGATATAATTCCAAAAACTGTTGGTTTGGGGATTTTTGGTTGTTTGGCAAAGAGACGTTATGGCTTGTGTCTAGGTATCCCTCCAAAGCCTCATACAGTCGTAGATGGAGCTTTTCAGAGGTGACTGAGTCTAGCTTGTTGCATGCTGGGAGTAAGGATGCAACCCTGGGATTGATTCATGGTGCAAAGCTAGGATTAAGGCGCCGCTCCCTGGCTGTGAATGCTACCTGCCCTATAGAGGCTTAGCCTGGATAAAATATGTAGGACAGAAAGAGGACTGCTGCCATCGCTTGTCACCTGCTTCTTCCTTGCTAATTCTCTGCCCTGCTGCCTTCCACCTGCCACAAACTGTTTCTCCACTATGATGCCTCTCTGCAGGGCGCCCTGCCTTGGAGCCAGCCAGCTAAGGACTGAAGCCTCCAAAAACTGTGACCCAAAATAAACTTTTCCTCCTTTACACTTTGGTGTCATGTATTTTGTTTCAAGAAAAGTAACTAAGACAGGAGGAGTTGGCAGTTTTTTGTCTTGTGTGTATTATCTTTTAAAATACAGTTTTAAACCATTTCCACTGTGTGGACATGTGATTTAATGTTCTACATTATTTTGAGTCAAAGCTTTTTAAAGTCACATTAATTCTGAAAAATATGTAGATTACTTGGGGGGTTTGATGTGACAAACTGTATCACCTGGTAATACTGACAGTTCTGTCTTTCAACTTTCTATGCTCCTAATTTGTCTTATTGTACTAGTTTACACCTCTGGAATGGTAGGGAATAGTGGTAGTGGAGGCAGACATCCGTGTTTTTCCTAAAACCAGATTTACTGCAAAGAAAATATGCATTAAGACCTTTCTTGCACAGGGGTCTGGGAGTTCTGGGCATTACTAGGATGTACAGTAATGTCTAGGAAGGGCTAGCAAATTTTTTGTCTTGGTTACTTCTCACTTATTGCTGGGACAAAATACCCAACACCCAAAATTAAAGAAGGAAAGGTTTATTTATCTCATTCCTCTCTAAGGCCGAGTAGCACATGGAATAGGGCAGCAGTTCATGGTAGCAGAAAACAGAAAATCAAAGGAAGGGGCAGTGGCTGCAGCTTCTGGCCAGCCCCTCTACCTTCCTTCCATGCTGACTGTGAAGACTAGCGCTACTCCTAGAATTGGAGCCCTTCATTCTTCCTCAGTTTCCCTTTTAGATCCTTTTGTGCTGAGTCACTAGGGTGGGCCCTCCACCCTAGGGAGGGGAACTGCGGTTACACTTTTAACTTCTCAGGTTGACACAAGGTATCAACCACTACAACTTGGCAGGCAACTAGACATATTTCTTTAAATCATATCCAAAGACGTGTGTGTTGACTGTTCACTTTCACAACTTCAACATTATAACACAGATTTAGCTATCATTAAGAATCACTATTAAGTCTATCAACATGATATTACATGAGAGCCATAGCATTCTGCCCCTGGCCCCCCAAAGACTCATGCACATCTCTTTATGCAAATGGTACTTAGTCTACCTGCAAGAGTTGCCAAAGTCCTAACAGTTTCAGCAATGCTGAAAAGTCCAAGACCCAAGTCTCCTCCAAGATCTAAGGCAAATTCTTAGCTCTGAGCCCCTGTAGAAATGAAAAGTTAAACATTTCCAACATTCAAAGGCACAAGATAAACATTACCATTCCAAAAGGTACATATGGCAGGATACGAAGTATTGAGACCAAAGTAAGTCCCAAATCCCACAGGGCAAATATTAAGTCCTGTAGTTCCATGTTCAATATCTGAGGTAATCTGTGGCACATTGTGGCTCCACCTCTGTGGCACTTCTCCTGGTTGTAGCTCCCATGGCTTTTCTCTGGGGCTGGCTTTGCTCCCTCCTTGCAACTTTCCTCAGATAATCCATGGCCCTGGCTTTTCCAGACTTCTGGAGTTTCCAATGAATAGGCTTTTCACCCACAGCTGCACAAACTGTCCTCTCAGGGGCACACTGCCTAGCCTCCCAGGCCTTCTGAAACCTAGATGGAAGCTTTTGTAACCTCAGAACTCCTGCATTTTCATGCGCTTCAAACTAACACCATGTGGATGATGCCAAGGTCAACTGCTAGCTGGAGCAATAGCAAGGTTTTCTTCTCTCTTGGCTGTAGATATCAAGTGCCTGGATCAGTGAGCACTCTGACCCTGACTCCAAGGAACAAATTCCCTATGCCACCTCTATTCTGGAACCTGATGTGGCCCCTACCTCCATTCTGCAACATGGCATTCTGTGGCTTTTCCTCAAAACAAAGTCCCTCATCCATGCAGTTCGGAAGCTGCAAAGGTCAAGGACCTGCCACTTCCTGTGATGCCCTCAGAACATCTTTTCTGTTATCCTGTTCCTCCTGAGCAATGGAGATCTCAGCTCTATCACTGCAGTCCACAGCCTTCCTAGCACTTCCTTTCTGGACAAACTCACATTTTAAATCATCCTTCTGGGCTCTTTCATCTTGCTTCTCAACACAAATCTGACTAAAAGCCCCCAACAATAGTCAAGCCACTGCCTCAACATTCATCTGCCTTGAATTTTTTTTTTTTTTTTTTTTTTTGCCAGATTAACTGGTTGGCCATGTTTAATCTCAGTCTCAGGCAATGTCTCTGGATACAAGCAAAATGCAGACAAACTTTCTGCCAAGCCATAACATACATCAACTGGAGTCCAACAACCAATATAGTCATTCTTCTTAGTAGAACCTCCCCAAGCTGGTCTTTACAGGCAGGATTTCTATTAGCATTTTGGTCTTCTGAGCATCTGCCATACAGAGAAGCCAAAGGCATTCCAATGTTTCTCCTTCAGGCAGCATCTCTGTACTTTTCCTATCTCTTCCCATAAGCCATTCCCAAAAACTCTTGAACAGCATGATTAGGTAGTCACAGCAACAATCCCACTTCTAGATACCAAATTCCATCTTGGTTTCTTTTCACTTGTTGGTGGTACAAAATACCCAACACCCAAAATCAAAGAAGGAAAGGTTTATTTAGCTCATGGTTAGTGGAGGTTTCAGTCCATACTCAGCTGACTCCAAGGCAGAGTAGCACATGGCAGAGGGCAGCAGCTCCTGACAGAGGAAAACAGATGAGCAAAGGGAGGGGCAGCAGCTGAGGCTTCTAGCCAGCCTCTCTCCCTTCTTTCCACACTGACGGGGCAGACCAGAGGAAGTGGAGCCCTTCATCCTTCCTCAGTTCTGCTTTTAGATCCTTTTTGTGCTGTACCTGTAGGATGGTCCTTCCCTGCCCTAAGAAGGGAGGACATCCATGCCCTAGGGAGGGCCTTCCATGCCCCAAGGAGGGGAATTACTGAGCTGGTTTAGCTACGCTTTTAACTTCTCAGGCTGGCACAGTGTATCAACCAGCACACCTCTCTGCGATGGCCTATACTGTGCTTCCCTGATGCAGCGTGCAATTTTATCTTGCTCTCTTTTTATCTTTTCTTTTTACTCATTCCAAGTTTGCTCTGCAAAGTCAGTTTTCTCCCACTCTTCATTTTTGCCTTCTGGAATAAACTTTGCCACCACTAAAAAAAAAAATAAAAATAAATAAAAAAATTAAAAAAATTCTGGGAAGGAAATGACCTAAATTTCTTGTTTCCAATATTCTTCTCTTTTCTTCTTACTCATTTTGATGCATAATTTTGTATCTAGAGTTCTGAGGCTTGTATTTTACCATATTTAAATCAAAGAGGAAGTAAGCTAAAAACGGATTACAAAGGTATTGAAGAACTGGAAAAGAAAAATAAAACAAGATAGAGGTTAAGAGAGTGCAGTGGAGCTTGCAAAAACCAGAACCTGGCCTTCCCTGGCCTTCTTCCTCCTTCACCTCCTCAGCAGGAGCCCTTGCAATGCACATGGCCCAGAGTCCTCAGGGCAGCGGCCACGTGTGAAGGGTGAAAGGGCTGCTGAAGGTCATCATCGTGGGTGCTTTGGGGGTTGGAAAGACATCACCCACGAACCAGTATGTAAACAAGAAATTCAGTAAATACTACAAAGCCACAATAGGAGCAGGCTTCCTGGCCAAGGAGGTGATGGTGGATGACAGACTAGTCACCATGCAGATCTGGGACACGGCTGGTCAGGAAAGGTTCCAGTCCCTCGGTGTGGCCTTCTACCGTGGCATGGACTGCTGTGGGCTGGTGTTCAGTGTGACAACTCCCAACACATTCAAGGCCTTGGACAGCTGGAGGAATGAGGTCCCCATCTAGGCCAGCCCTCGGGACCCTGAGAACTTCCCCTTTGTCATGCTGGGAAACAAGAACTGACCTCGAAAATAGACAAGAGGCCACAGGCCTGGTGCTATAACAAAATCAACCTTCCCTACTTTGAGACCAGTGCCAAGGAGGCTGTCAACGTGGAGCAGGCATTCCAGACCATCTCCCAGCATACACCTAAGCAGGAAACAGAGGTTGAGCTGTACAGTGAATTCCCCTGAACCCATCAACAGGACAAGAATGACTGAGCCACGCCCACACCCTCGGCTGAGAGCTGCAGCTGCTGAGGGGCAGGCACTGAGCACAGAGTCCTTTGGAACCTCTCTAGAACCGAGAACATACCTAGGCCTTCAACTCTGCCCCTCTCGACACAAGACACATCGATCTCTCACAGCCAGTTGCCAAAAAGAACCCCGCCTGCCCTCCACACACACGCAGACACACACATGCATGCACACAGGCCAACCCATGCCTTCAAGGCCCCAGGAGTCTGCCGCCTCCATGAGCCCAGAGCCTGGGGGCAGGCGGGCCATGGCTGGCTCCTGTAGAAACCGTGCTGGCATGCAGTCTGCATGGGAAGCATAGGCTCTTTGTCCACTGGAGAGAGAACTGTTTACAGTTAATCTGTGTCTAATTAGTCACCTGATTTTTTTTAATGGTCTTGTGGTCATTTTACCCATCCTGTCCCTGAAGGCCCCTTGGGAAGACTGGTGCCCCTGCTGGTCCCTACCTGCATCCAGTTGATCAGGCTGAGTTTTGCATGTATATGTTAATGTGTGTTACTTTTAACTAATCCAGACCTTTTTACAGGATCCATTTATTATGTAATGCTTCTTAGAAAAGAATCTTATAGTACATGTTAATATATGCAACCAATTAGAATGTATAAATTAGTGTAAGAAACCCTCAGATAATGTGTTGAAGTCCTGCGACACAGGCATGGAAGGCGGAGGGTTGGACCCATGAGGATGGCAGGGCTGGGGACCCAGATGCTACATCCAGCTTTCAGAAGTATTCTGTGCAGCAGGCCAGGACAGGGTGCACCACTTTTAAGACTGAGATGGAAAGCTTGCACCTCCAGGGCAGCTGCCTGCTCCCTCGCTTTCCCCCTTTGTGTACTCCAGCGCTGTGTGCAATGGCTTCCTGGCTATAATTTCCAAAACTGAAGGCCGCTGCCTTTTCAGCTCTTTATTTTTCTGCTTCATACCAGAACTCCTGTTACATCAGCCCCCTCCGTTCGGGAAGGCCCGGTGTCTGGCCTGGGGTCCTCCCTCCATCCTAGAAAGTGCTCCCTGCAGTCATTGTCCCATCTCTCTCTGTCCCTGCCCTGGGCCCACCTGGAGCCGGGGCCTGAGCACGCCTCACCAGAGGACTCTGTGCAAGGTGCAGGCTGAGTTTTCTTGTAAAGAGATGATCATGATGCCAATAAAATGTAACAATAACAAAGCAAAAAAAAAATATGATGTTTGTTGTCTTTTTATTTGGTTAGATGCCTTTATCAAATTAAATGAGCTTGCTTTGACTCCTAAATTACAAGTTTTCGTCCTTAGGTTTTTTTTTTTTTTTTAATTAGGAACAGATGGTGAATTTTATTGAATGCTTCCCTGCATCTTTTAAAATGATCTTATTTTTCCTTTGAATCTGTTAAAGTGATGGTATATTAATAAAAATTTCTACATGAAATCCACCAAACATTCTTAGGAAAAAAAGAACTTGTTGATATGTGTTTTCTCCTTAGTCAGTTTTGTTAATTATTTTGCTTAGTTTTTAATCTTCGTAGATCTTGCATAAACCCCCAATGATAATCTTATTTCATTTTCTCCTTAGTTTACTTAGTTAGTTAATTAGTTAGTTAGTTAATTAGTTGTTTTGGTTTTTTGGGGTTTTTTTTTTTTGTTTTTTTTTTTTTTTTGAGTCCATAATGATCACCTTCCCCCTGGAGAGTGGGGACATGTGCTTAACACGTTTCGATTCTTTTCCTAAAATTCACTTTCCCTCTCCTCCTTCCCCCTTCTCCCATCTCTTAGCCCCTTCCCCCATGCTGCTGTAAACACAGGTGTGTGTAGATCCCTGTAGTATGTTGTGTTTAACCCAAACCGGGAAGAGGAACAGCCAGCTGGAAAAATTTGTTGTAGTTTCTGGAGGAAACTCTGCACTGATTTCCATAATGGCATCGTCCTGTGCGCTCACACACAGCCCTGTAGAAGGTTGCCCGCAGCCCGCCGGCATGTGTGATCATGTGCTTTCTTGGTAACGCCGTTCTTTCTGGAGTAAGCTGGAATCTCAGTGCTGTCTTCGCTTACTTCTCCACTGGCTCAAGATGGGAAGCATTTTGTCATGTATTTATCAGCCTTGGAACTTCTGTTCAGTCAGCCACTTTTATTATTGTCTTGGTTACTTTTCTGTCATTATTGAGACTAAATACCCAGCACCCACAATTAGGGAAGGAAAGGTTTATTTAGCTCCCCGTTTGTGGAGGTGTCAGTCCACACTCAGCTGGCTCCAAGGCAGGGTGGCACGTGGACGGAGGCAGCAGCTCAGGGCAGTGGAAAACAGCAAAAGCAGAAAGTGAGAAGGAGGAGCAGCTGAGAGCAGGCCTCTCTCCCTCCATTCTATTGCGCGCAGGCTGCCACCCAGGGCGGGTGTAGCCCTCACACCTGTCACCTAGCACTGGACCATGGCTCAATCAGAAACTCTAGGAGCCCGCCCATGGCTGCATAAGGATTTGGGGGGACATCCAAACACAAACCGTACCAGTTATTTTGGGGGAAGGCCTAATTTTTTTTTTTTTACTTCTCTACATATTTTGGATGAATAACTGGAAAACCTTTTCCAATTTTGCAGTTAATTTTATATAATCCCATGTGTACACTTTGCTGTTATTTCTTGTGTAGTGGGTGTCTGATCACAAGATCCTACTTTATTTTGATATCAAGGTACACGGATTCCATGGAAGAACTTGGAGGGCCTTCTTTTTTCTCAGCCACTGAAAGAGGCTATGTTGGATTGAAATTACAGCAATACCTCAGCTTACAAATATTGCTGCGGCAAACAATTCAGTTCACAAACAGACGCCCTCAGCAAAATTTAGCTCCCATTCACAAATTCCACGTCAGGCTACACACAGGACGCTGTCCGCCCTCCCCAGAATTGTGAAACAAATTAAGCTCATGAACCAAGGTACTCTTGTACCTGTCCCTTGAATTGCTTGAATAGCTGTATTGGTTGGCAAAACCACTTTATTCTGTCATATTTTTGTGGGAAAATTTTAAACTGTTGATTCAATTTATTTGACAGTTACAGGGCTATTTATGTTTTCTATTTCTTTTTGAGTCCACTTTGATAAGCTGTTTTTTTAATGAAATTAATCTTTGGTTTTCTATAGTTCACAATTTATTGACATTAAAGCATATATAACTTCCACTTAGTATGAGATTGTATCCCATTTTCTCCCCATTTTAATGCTTCATATTATTTATATCGCACTTCTCTCTTCTGTTTCAATGAATCATGCCAGAGACTCACCAATTTTTTGAAGAATCGACTTTTACCTTTGTAGATATTTTTGTGTACTTTCTGTTTATTAGCTTTTGCTGTGCATGCTTGTTCTTTTCTTATAGGTTTTGTAGGTAACTTCTGCTATTCTTGTGTTCCTAACCTATCGATGTTTAATCTGTTTTGGTGGTGCATGCACATAATTTTACTCCTTCCAGTATTAGTTTGCCTTTCTCCTATATGGTTTGAAATTGATATTTTCAATGTATTACTCATTTCTAAAGACCTTCAATTTGTATTATGATATTTTAACCCATAAATATTTAGAAGGACAGTGTTTCCCTCTGCTATTAATTTCTAAATTAAATGTATTTTGTCCCTAAAATAAGATCTGTTGATATCAATTAAGAAGTATTTATGAGGATAGTTTTATAATCTCTGTGTAATTTATTTAAATTTTCTTAGAATCAATATCATACAACTACTAGATACAATCTATAATTGTTCTTTAGATCAAATCTGTTATGCTGTTCAAATCATTGACATCTGTTTTATCTGTTCAATCTAATAATTATTGATAGATACATTAAAATTTCCCATAGTGTATTGAGGCTTCTATTGTTTTCTTAAATTATATCAATTTTGTTATTATCGATTTTGAGGGTTATAACCTGCTTGAAAGTTTAGAGTTAGTATATCTCCTTAATAGAAGTTATTTTATTACATAGTTTCATTTTCATCTATATGAATGTGTTCTCTTTCCTTAGAATGTTTAATTTGAGATTAATAAATAGTAGCCACACCAAATTTCTTTCTTGTGTGGCTAAAGAAGATATTTTAAATTAGTATATTCTGGCAGAAAAACAGCAGTCCCAAAAGTATATGCAGAGAACCTTACAGTCTGCATAAAGAATGACATTATGGAACGTACATTGTGTTTGAAAAATCTCACAGGGCGGTCACTTCCTAACTACACATTTCTGTTAAAAAAAAAAAAAAAGTCTAGCCCACCCCTGCTTGAGAACAGAGAGAAGAACGGGAACCAAATGCCAGGGACAATATTTGTACATTCTAATGATGGCTGCATTTTGAGAGGGCACATTTTTATAAGTTTACTATGTATTTTTTCCCAATATTTGAATGTTTAACATTTCTGTGAATTGTGTCTTAGGTGTGTTTTTCTCAGATTTTATTAGGGATCAATAACTGATTTTCTTCTCCCTTTCTTTCCAAGTGGCTTGTTTCTGTCTCAAGTCTTAATTAATTGCTTTGGAGTTAAAGAATAATCTGAAATAATAGTGACACAGTAGGGATCCTCATTTGTGATTTTAACTTAAAAATCTTCTAGTGTTTTGTTAAGTGTGCTAATGACCCTCCCGTTGAAATAGACACTGTGTGTGTTAAATAGCGCCTACCTGAGTCAACTCTACCAAAGCTTCGGAAGGAGCTGCTGTTCAGTGGTGTTGTTCATATTTAATGGATTTTCATATTCTTATTTTTCTTACTATTGTGATACATTCCAAAAATCTCTAATGTTAAACTATCCCAAAATGATAGCCACTGTGTAGCAGTATATTGTATCATAGCTAGAGTGATAAATTAAATGTGTATGGGATTTTTAGAATATTAGCATATATATTTGTGCATCTTGACTTTGTGTCATTGTATTACATCCGGTTTGGATAGCATATAAATTTGGAAACACTTCATCAGGTTTTGCTTCCCACAGTGATCTCTGGGGCAGCCCACTAGGGGCTCCTGTCTCCCCCACACAGAAGCTCTCTTTCCCCAGTAAATAAATAGACTCTGTTCCTAAAAAGAAAAAATCTGAAATATGGAAGTTCAGTTTTGAGACATTGAAAGAACTCACTGGTAAAACCATCTGGGCTCAGAGCCATTTTCACAGTGAGTAACTTGAAAGCATTTTTTTTTAGTGTTAGCCATTATCGCTGTTCCAGCTAGGTTTTCTATCTCTCCTTGAGTTGATTTTACTTCGTTTTGTCCCTTAATATGATAATTCTGTGAAGGCTTTTAACTATATTGCTACGGAATTCTACATGAGCACATTCTGGCACTTCATCCCATTTCCTTGGAATTGCAGGTATAGTAGCTTCTGCTCTATAGAAAATAGTTATAACTCTTCAAAGAAAACACGGAAAGAAACACTGTTTCTTTCTAGCTAAATTGCGAGACTTGAGATCATTTTATGTCTATGGGACCAAATTTACCAAGATGCTTATTGAAAAAGTAGTAAGGGCTTACTGCTAAAAATAATAGTGAAAGACAATAAATCGCCTCTTCTGGTGCTTCCTGGACCGCCCCCATGCCTAGACGCCGCAGATCTTGAGCTATGAGCCCAGCTCACCCCGAGGTGCCACACCACGTCGCAGGTCTCCAGAAGCCTGGGTAGTGGGCAGGGGCTAGGTCCTCCGGTGCGCCGACCGCTGATCCTGTCTGCACGCGGCCCCTCCTCAGCAGCTCGCCATTCACACCTGAGACAGCATCCTTGGCTTGCCCCTCTGGCTCCTGCCCACCGCGGCCCCCATGTGCGTCTCCACCTCGTCTCTCTGTGGCCGGCCCGGCACCTCGCCTGCTCCTCCGCCCTCGCGTGGGCCCTCACTCTTCAGGGCTCATCAGTCCGTAACGGAGATCCAAAGTCTGTCCATTCTGCTCATTGCCACAAACAGCAGCCTAGCCAGGACACCATGAAGAGTCCTCTGCATTGCTAACACGGCCTTCAAACAGCTCTCTAAGCAACCAGGGAGCTTCGCTCTTATCATTCAGTCCGTACTAGGGCTGTCTGCCACGCTTGAGTCCCGTCTCAGTCACTTTTTCGTGAGCTGTGCTCCCATGAGAGAGGGATGCCAGCTTTACCAGGGCTGGAGGCAGCGCGGTCTCTCTGGTTCGCCCCTCCCCCCCCACCCCCACTCCTGACTGTCACCACGGAGCGAGCCCGCAGCAAGGCCACCATCATTCTCTTGGACTTCTTAGGCTCTGGAACCACACACCAAATAAATTTCCAGCCCACGCCTGTAATCCCAGCACTCGGGAAGCTGAGGCAGGAGGATTGTTGTGAGGTCGAGGCCAGCCTGGACTACAGAGTGAGCTCAAAGCCAGCCTGCACTGCATAGCAAGACCCTGTCTCAGAAAGACCAGAAAAACAAAATCTACTCTACAGAAACCACCCAGTGGGCTGGCGGCTCTAGCAGAAGACAGCACTCCACATAGCAGGAAAAGTGATCTTAGGATATCAATGTGTTGGTGTAGATCCCTCCCTAAAAATCC
>NDGM011251306.1:0-16362 GCA_002564305.1 Octomys mimax | reverse complement strand
TCTTTCTTTCTTTCTTTCTTTCTTTCTTTCTTTCTTTCTCTCTGTCTCTGTCTCTGTCTCTCTTTTTCTTTTTTGTTACTGCAAGTAATTATAATACAAAAGTGTGTCTTGTTTTTGAACAGTTCTTTGGTACAGCTTCAGTTTCTGTCTTGATTAAAACCAATTCAGACGATCATACAGCAACATGCCTCTTTATTTATTTATTTCCTCCCTCCCTCCCTCCCTTGCTTCCTTTCTTCCTTCCTTCTTTCCTTCTTTTGACCAGGAATTGACAGGGATTGAACTCAAGACCTTGCACTTGTCAGGCAGGGGCTTATTCTGCTGAGCTTTCTCCTCCGCCCTCCTTCAGGAAATCTTGATTAAGAAACCTAGAAACCCTGCTCCTAGGTGTTGTACTGCTCGTTCATGCTTTCTCATAGAGCGTCTGACATAGGGAGGAGGCTTCCTAAGAAAGCCCAAGCACCAGAAAAGAAGCAGGCTGCCCCTGTCACCATGTCTCAGGGAATGTCCCACCTGCAGTTTCTGTCAGGAGAGCTTTTGTGGCCAAGACGAGTGGTCTCCTGTATGGAAAGATGGTGGGGTCCAATCCTGACAGGAAAGGCTGAGCTGCTGGGATAAGAAGTTGATGGGAAACTAAAGTAAACATAGCAAAGAAAAAAATCAATAGGAAAACCCTAGTCTCACTCTGAAATTCTCTTTGAGTTTAGCCGTATTCAGACCAAAACGAAAATGCCTTTGGACTCTGCGTGTCTGGCAGCAGGACATTTCTCCTTACTCCCAGCTGGCCTGGGCTGCCTCCCCTTCATGGAGTGTCTATAACATCTTCCAGGATTAAAGCACACAAAACCCAGTTGGAGTTCAGTGGGAGAGAGAAGAAAAATTGTGTGTGCGTGTGTGTGTGTTTGTGTGTACATATGCATGTTTTAACTCAGCGCAGCCAAGGCGTGCCATTGCTGTAGCCTCCCCGTCTCTGCCTCCTCTGTTCCCAGCAAAGAGCAAAACCTGCAACGTATCTGCGCTTTGGGTTCCTGCGCCCCCTTTCATCCCTGCTCCCCTGTTTCTGTGTTATCGCTTCTTAATTAATAGTGCTCCTGCTGAGAGTGTCTTTGAAGACTTTCATCCTATAAATAGGACGCTCACTGGGCAGCATGCATTGATCATTCTGCAGGTCCCCTGGTACTGCCAGCATTAAACGCTGTTTGCATTTTCTCCAGATGTTTAGGTTTTAATTACCATACTGCATGTGACACTTTCTAAATAAGTGTTTGATTATTGAATCGCTGTCTCTATTTATCTTGGCCATGCTTAATTTTTCTAGTCATTTGTCTGATTGTTCTGTATGCCACATATGTGACATTGGGGGACAGGCACGACATGCGTTTGATAGGGTCTGACAACGTCTCTTAGAAGAACCATGGAATTATTAGTTTATACCATGAAAGGAGTTGGGGGGGGGGTTCAGGTTTACTCTCCTGTTCAGCATACTGTATGAAAACTGAGCCCTTGGGAGTGATGTGGCTTGTCTGATTGAATGCTGCTGAGGAATAAAATACTAAGGTCATGAGGTAAAACTTTACTGACACTGTGAATGACATGGTAGTTGTAGTCAAGCAGTTCCTTTTTAATACTTTATTTATTTATTTATTTACTTATTTATTTCATACAGGGTCTCACACCACAGCTTGGAGTCATAGTGACCCTCCTGTCTCAGCCTCCCCAGCTCTGGGATTACAGGTGTAGCCCACCACGCTGTTTCGGTGGCCAGCTTAGCATGCCTGGGGTTTGGGGGCCAGCATGGCACGTGGTAGCAGGGATCATACTCAGGGCCTTGCATTTGCCAAGCAAGCACTTAGACAGCAGAGCTGTCTCCCTGGTCCTGCGGAGGTACCCCCGACCCCGTCCTCCACTTCTAATCTCCTGTTGGAGTTGGAGGGGAAGGTCCCAAAGAGAGAAAGTGCCGGGAGCAGCCGCACAGTCCACCTGCTGGGCACAGACCCGAGAGCTGCGCCAGCGGCCCGCGTGTGCCTGAGTCTCTGGCCTGAGCTCAGGTTGTGCTTTGGACCCCCAGTTTGGATCCGGCGAAGGCCTCAGCCTGTGAACCTCGCTTGGACTCACTGATGCCTTCTAACTGTAAACTGAATTCTTTCCAATACACAAATGTCTTAAGATTCTCCATGTTTTACTTAGTTCTAGGCAATAATTTCTAACCAAGAAGAGGTGATTCATATTTAAAGTGCCAGGACTCTGCCCTTGACATTGTGATCCGTGAGCCCGAGGGGCGCTGGGGCACTGTGTAATACATCAAAGGGTGCGTGGCGTTCCTCATGGCAGGCACAAGCCCTTGTTCTTGCTCACCTAGCTCTTTTATGTGTCCCTTTGTACACAAGATCAACCCTTTCTTTGCCTCTAATCTCTTAAAAAGATTATATGTTTCATTCATAAGAATTTCCAGACACGAACTCAGAGACACAGTGGAAGTGGTGTTTCCCAAACTTCAGTAAAAGCACTTTTTAAAGACTACATAAGTGCTCCTCCCTCCCTTCATGCAACCTCACACTTAACCACAGCTAAGGAGAAAAGCATCTCTTTTGATCCTTTTACCAGGTGTGTACACTGCCCAGTTTCGTAGAGCGCTGCTCAGTTTTATTCCAGAGCATTAAAAACATAGCATCCAAGAAAGCGAGCACCCCACATCGCTGGCTTTTTTGCTCCCCATGACTTTCCAGGAGTTAAGCCAGCCTCTGGGTTCCAAACAAGTCACAGCATCCTGAAGACAGATTGCTTTGTGGACGCTGGGCACTGCCACAGGAGCAGCGCTCAGACTGCCCCCTAGCTGGTCAGGAAGCCTGGGGGACCCTCTGGGTCCTGAGCTCTGTGGAACACAGTTCGGAGAGAAATGCAAAAACAATCCCGTTCTAAGACACAGCCCTCCCTGTGCACCTGGACAGCCGTGGACCCTGCACCACTTCATGTACATCAGAGCACTTAGGATGCCATCCATAATAAAGTGAAGCTAATAAAACCATACTCTTCAGTTTTGCCACAATAAATTACATACCGAGTAACTAGTTGGCTGTTATGGAAATTAGCTGCATGTTTCTAAAACTGATGTTAGTAAATGTTTTAAGAATTATTAAAAGTGTCAGGTTTAGGCAATAAATTATGATCCGTGCATGGTTTTAACAAACTTTTTCCCTTTCTCCTTTCCATCTCTTTCTCCCTCCCTCTCTCTGTCTCTCTCCGTCCCTGTCTCTGTCTCTCTCCCCCTCCTTCACCCTTTCTTACCTCTTTTCCTCTCCCTCCCTGTCTTTCCCTCTCTGTCTCTGTCTCCCTCTCTGTCTCTCCCTACCTCCATCTTTTTCTCCCTGTTCTTTCTCTTCTTTCTCTCCCTCCCTCCCTCCCTCTTTTCTCTCTCTTCACTTTTTTTTTTTTTTTTTTTTTTGCAGAACCAGGGATCGAACTCAAGCTTTTGTGCTTGCCAGGGAAGTGCTTATTCCACTGAGCCATCTCCCCAGTCCTCACTCTCCACTTTTTCTCCAACCACAAAGATCACCTAATTTTCCTGAGTTCTCAAAACTGATTATGTTAATTAAGGTTTTGCTCTTTCATTTTCTGTATCATCAAGTACTACTTAATATTTTTTCTGGCTGAAAGGAAGTTTCTTGCATAATTATCACATATTTGTTATTGTTTTTGTAGTATACTAAATCTATCACATAATAAATGTCTAGTTTGTAGAAGCTATTAAATAGATACTTGAAGCTACCTAGATAAATAAGGTACTAGGTTTACACAGGATTCTTAGGTAGATTTAGTAATCTCAGAGCAATGTTAGTAGGATTAAATAATTTTTCATCCTCAGTTAAAAAAATTAGAACTCTGTGTTTGTGTATTATCCTCTTGTAACAAAAGAAGATAGTTGAGATAATGAGAACCTGGGTTAGTTCCCAGACAGAGGGAAGTAGGAGCAATGGGAGGGAACCTGTGTGCTCTTGTCCTGCTCCTGGCTCTAGCAGCTGGCTGTCCTGTGGGTACCAGGGTTGGAAATCCTCAGTGCAGAGAACCCCACTCAAAGGCTGGCTGTTTGTCAAGTACATATATAATAGACTTCCTGCTTAACCTTATTTGAAAAGCAGACTTTTTAAAAATGTGTTCTCATCTCGCCACCTACTTACATATTTCTGCCTTACAATCTGGCCTTGCCAGAGCGCATGTTCTCTGAAGTTGGGCTGGATTGGCATTAAATACCCATTAAATACCCATCCCCCACCCTCGCACGAAGGTCAAGTGCATGATTTCGGGCTGGTTTTTGTCTTCTCTGCCATGGAAATGGTGAGAGGACTCTTCGACATTCTGATCAGCCTGCCTCGAGCTTGGGCCCCATGGCTTCTCAGGGGTTTCTGTCATCAGTGGTTGCCATACTGGATCTAGAATATTTGTTTCCAGTGAGCCACCCTTGTGCTGTGTGGAGGCGAATGCAAACTGTTACGAGAAACTGACCATATTGACCAAGAGATTTCATTTCCGTGTATCCGGTCTGTCCCAAGCATTCTCTTGGTGCTGTTAGGAAAACAAAGTCCAATGGATGAACCTTTACTAAAGCCATGTTTTCTTCCCTGGAGAAATTAAGAGAACATCTCCAGCTTGAGGTCTAAGTCATTGCAATCCAGACATTTCTTTGGTGAGATTGAGTGTTCCCTTGGGAAACCAAGGTTTTGTCTCTTGGTTTTGCTAGTCATCCATTGCCTTGGTTTCAGGTCCATGTCCCTCAGCTAGGAAGATAGCTCTACAGTCTAAGCGCCTGCCTGGCCAGCATAAGGACTAACGTTTGATCCCTGGAAACACATGCCATGTCAGGGCACACTGTGACAGCCACCGAAACCAGGTGTGGTGGTGCACACCAGTAAATGAAGCACTGGGGAGGCTGGGCCAGGAGGATCACTATGAGGCCAAGCTGCACAGTGAGACACTGTACTAAATACATGAATAAATAAATAAAAGATTTTTTAAAAAATATCTATATCCCTGTTTTAGTGATTCTCCTTCCGTTAATATGTATCTCACTATATAGTCTTTCAGATCTACCACTTACAATAGGTTTTGCAGAACAATAACAACAGCAAGAATACTTGGTAACGACGTAGACTTAGATGTGCAGGGGAAGGGCGCCCACTGTGGCCTGTGCCACGCATTGCTTGGGATGGAGGCACCACATCGTGGGCGGCTTGGCTCAGTGAGGCATGTGTGAGGACTGCAATTCCAAATGTAGCCACGATTGGCAGCATCTGTCACCAGGAGATGAGCATGCCCTTAGTGAGAGAAGGGTACATTTGGAAAATTAAGAAGAGAGAAAAACACCCATCCTCAGTACACAACCAATCTCTGATAAGAGACAGGCATGGGGGAGGCACAGATGTGAAGCCCAAGAGTGGAGGTGGTAGAGATTACTGCACAGAACTGAAAGTAATGCAGCATCGGTGAGAGAAGGCTAATGCAAAGTACACAAATAAGATACTGGCTAGAAGGAAAAGAAATAAAGTCATAGCTGTTCCTGCGATAAAAGTTTAAAAATCTCTTGAGATCTCTCTAAGAGATGTGGGCTAATTTACCAGGAACTAGTTAAGACTGGCGGAGGAAGTACCGTTTACTGTTGTTTCTCTGTTCCTCCCGAGTGGTTTCAGATGGGTAGGAGTTGTTCATGGTGTGGCTGAAATTGGTTTTGCCAGGAACAAAAACCCAGCCACAACTGAAGAGTCAGTGTGTGGCAGGTCTAGATGTGGCCTCTCAGTTCCCCAGGAGCAGATTCAAGCGCTATCACTGCTCCTACACTTCAGGAAATTTGCGCTTCACACACCCTTTCTCCTGTGTACACACCTACCTCTCCAGGGAGTGACCTCTGGTGTCTGTGTGCTCCATGGATAGTCAGTGTGCGTTGGGTCTATCAGCCTCCCCTTCCTCCCAATACCAGGAGGCTACACCTTGGTATTTGGAAGCAGCCACTGTGAGTTTGTGCTCAGTGGCCTTGTTAGCTGTGGGTAATTGTTCACATAATGGGTACTGGAGCCAGTCTGCCCAGCTTTAAATTCCAGGTTAGCCACATCCTAGTTCTTAGAAGAGACTTTCTTTTATTTTTTCTGAGCTCCTCCTAATGCAGTCACTTCTGCTCTAAAGATAAAATACCCCTGAATCAATTTCTAGAGGTTATTATAAAGATTTTAAATTGAAAACAAACAGGCCAGTGAGATAGCTCAGCGGACTAAGTGCCCACTTAGGCAAGCTTGGGGACTGGGTTCTATGCCCAGCACCACATGCTGTGTCAGCCCTGCCCCCAGGTACGCTGAGCTTGGCCACCAAGACCAGGTATGGTGGTGCACGCCTGTGGTCCCAGTGCTGGGGAGGCTGAAAACAGGAGGGTCACTATGAGTCCAAGCAGCATAGTGAGTCCCTGCACCAAATACACACACAGTAAGTAAGTAAATAAATAAATAAATAAATATTTTTAAAAAATGAAGAGCACCTCGGTAGAACAGGCATTGAGTGCGTATGTCTTAGCCTCACAATTGTCCATTTCAGATTTTGTAGTCGTGCTTTATGCTGTCGTTTGTCAACTCAACCACCAGATGTTGTAAAATACCTATTTTTGTGGCCGATAAAAAAGAAATATAAGTTTTTGCTCTTGCTCTTAAGATCTTTTCAACCTGGTAGGAGAGACAAATATATAAGCAATCAATTACATTATAGAACATATATATATCACAGTAGCTATACATATAGAACTCCATCTTTGGGGACCTCAGGAGGCTTTCCTGGAGAAGCAAATATTTTTCAAAGCAGAAGGAAAACAGAAGACGCAAACTGTCCTGTGGCGTACGTGCCTGCGAAAGCATTGCTCAGCGTACACAGGGCGAAGCTGGCAGTGATTTGCAGTTTTAAATGAATATCTATTTTGACACTTGAAACCACTAATTTTCATGAATATTTGCATATAAGAACTAACTTGCCCTCCTGACTAATTTGAGTTATGATTCTAACACGATAATAAAATTTATTTTCAATTTTACAGATTTTTCCTGCCTTGCCTAGAAGTACATGGCCAATGCTACTAATGTTACTAGTGTTAGTGTTACTAATGTTGAATTGGTAACATTTGAATTCACTTTAGTCTAGATTTGCTATATTCCGCATTTACCTTAGGTAATTGGTAGATCAGAGCCATGGATGAGATAGGAGGTACAGGAGTAGGAAGAAATCAATTGACATGTATTTTCTCAACATTCTTCCTGGTTCTTTGCAAGCACAATATAAATGCATATGAACAGAAAAGATGGAGACCCTTGCACTGTCCTTGTGGAATCCACCACTCCATTGCAGAGACGCGATCAGTAACAGAAGGTGATAGGATGTGTGAGGTGATAGGTGTTACGTTTTGGGTCTGGATAATCCCCGAGCCTCATGTAGCCACGGGGAAGGCTTCTAGAGTTTGTCATTAATTCATGATCCAATGCTGGGATTGTGGGTGTGAATACTGTTGGGATTATGGGTGGGAGTGATACCCCACCGCACCTCCAGGGCGGATAGCCTGAATGCAGTATGGGAGAGCAAAAGAGCCTTGCTCCCTGCCTCTGCTCCTTCCTTCGTTCTTGCTGTTGTGCTGTTTTCTGCAGCCATGAGCTGCTGCCCTCTGCCGTGTGCCGCTCTGCCTTGGAGCCAGCTCAGTATGAACTGAAACCTCCACAAACTGTGAGCTAAATAATCCTGTCCTTCCTTAATGTTGGATGTTGGGTATTTTGTCCCAGCAACGAGAGAAAAGTAACCAAGACATTGTGTGGTACAGACAACAAAGGCTCTGTGTTCTGAAAGGACTGGAATCTGAAAGTCAGGAACATAGAATGAGAGGGCTCAAGCTAGCCAGGAAGGCAGAGTGATGTGACACAGGGTGGTAACAGTCGCAACAGAGAACTGTAATTTAGGGGAAACCAACGTCTACTCACTGCTAGGCAGAAGAGACACTGCTATTCGTGTTACAGAGCACAGTCTATCAAGGGTTTACAAGCTGAAGGGCGAGGGTATGGAGAGAGAGAAGCCCAGGATTCATAGCACTCTGGCACTGTGCTTCCACCTCATGAAATCGTAGTAGTTTGACGCACGTATTACACGTACCGCATATCTGCATACGTAACGCTCTTAGCACGTGCCTGTGACTGACCATTTATCCTAATCATTGATTTAAAGAAGGAAGTCTGTCTCAGTTACTTTTCTCTCGTTTCTGGGATGAAGTACCAGAAACCCAAAATTAAGGAAGAAAAGGTTTATTTAGCTCATACTTGGTGGAAGTTTCAGTCTATACTCAGCCAGTTCCAAGGCAGAGTAGCACATGACAGAGGACGACAATTCATGACATTGGAAAACAGCGAAACAGCAAGAGCAAAGAGGCAGGAGCAGAGGCAAGCACAGCAGAGGCAGAGGCAGGGGCAGGGGCAGGGGCAGGGGCAGGGGCAGGGGCAGGGGCAGAGGCAGAGGCAGAGGCAAGCCATGCTTCTCTCCTTGTATTCCCTCAAGCTGTCTGCCCCAGGAGGGTGTAGCACTCATACATTTAACCTTAGCAGCACTTACACCCATAATCCCAGCATTGGATCATGAATTAATCACAAACTCTAGAAACTTGCCCAATGACCACATGAGGCTTTGGGGAGACAACTACACACAAACCATAAAGGAGTCCCTGTAAACTTATGAAACGCATCCCAGAAAAGGATAGTGGTTGAAGGTTAGAAAGGAGAAGAATGGAGAGAAGCAGGGTACTAGGAGAGGCAAGCAATAATTTCTGAGAAAACTAGAGGGCTTCAGATGTAGCACTGTCCACTACTTGATAGCTTTTCTCAAACACTTTCTAAAAAAAGGCCTGATTTCTCTGGAAGTAAGCAACAGCCACAGCTTAACCAGCAGGCATACCTGTCTCATCAGCAATCCCAAACTTCGCCTAGGTGGGGATAGCCTTTCTTAGGAACCAAACACATCACTTAACTCAAATAATTACAGTGTTTTAACTGCAGGGACTGTCCAGGAAGGAGGCCAGATTCATGTTGGGTAGAGAGGTGTTGTATCTTAGGAAGATACTTCTCTGACATTGGATATTGGGAGCCGCATATCATCTTTTACATTTATGTTATGTAGCGTGTTTGTGCGTGTCCATCCTGTACTTCACTTAGCTAACACATTTGCATATTCGCTGCAGGGCCAAAGCTGTCTTTGTTCTTGGGAAACACAGCATTTGTGTTTCCATTTGGAAATACATTGCTGACATTTACAAACTCCTACAGAGAGCGCAGGCTGCCAGGACCATAGACGGCCATTGTTCCAAGACAGCTGACCTTTACCCCCAGGCACCAATAAGAATCTATTACTTCTCACCCCTGCTGTGCTCGCTGCAGTGCTGGCTCTGTGCCTCCAGTGGTGGTAGGATGCTTTGTTAGTCTGCATAGATTTCTTCCCTAAAGAAGAAGAGAATGACCTGCAAATGAAAACGGAAGGGAAGGGAGGAAGAGAGCTGGTCAGTGAAATGACCTCCTGTGTCAACACAAACGAAGATTTTAAATGATAAAATAATTAGGAAAGAAAGGAGACATTGACTGCAGGTATTTCCAGGATCCACCCATCAGGAGAGGCTCGCATTACTGTGGGGAGACGGAAGACTTCGCTCATTGAGTCACCATTCTCCCCAAAAAGAGCAGAGCCTGTTCTATGGCAAGCTGGCAAAAATCAAGTTCCTAGCAGGGAGAGAAGTCAGGCAATGAACACTCTCCCTCCAACTGGATGAGTTATCATGCAAGGCGATGCGGATGGTAGGGTGGTGGCCTTCGACAAACTTCAGCTGCTTCCTGTGACCAGTTAACACGAGGCCCTTTAGAACCAGCTCATCTTGCACCAGTGCATCTGAGGACACAGACGTTCCCGCGGAAGATCAGTGTTGCTGGTGCCCCAGCAGCTTTAGGAATCGTTCATTTGGGAAGTGAACACGGGAAAGAGATTCCTGACATCCCCTTTGTCACCTCTCCACCTTGCAGCTCTCCTCCTCTCCTCCTTCTATTCCTGGGGTTGGATGCTGCTGACATTTTCACGGGATTTGAAGCCACATTATCCAAGCCAAGTTATTTTGGTAGAAATACAGTGGTCCAGGAACGAGCCTTAGTGTCTCAGATGGAGACAAGAGGTCCCAATTTGCTAAGAGTAAATGGAGCTTGAAATTTGCCTTTCCTTTGTGGTTTAAAATTCCAGATCTAAGCAAGTCAAAGCTTCACAGAAAGCACTGTCTTCCTGAGGAAACAGCCTCTTCCCTCACTTCCTCCGCACACAGTGCTAGCAGCAAGAGAATACGAGTCATTCTTTGATTTGCACAGAAAATGGTTCCTGTACTTCTATTACCCCTCTCTTTGCTATTTGAAATTTTATAGGCTTGTGAAGATTATATTTGTATGAGGGCTTAAAATTTCCCAAGAGGCTCCACATGTTGCTTTGCCTACCCTCCAGGCTTTGCGGGAAAGACAGGGAGTGTGGCTTTGTGCGCAGGAGGCCAGCTGGTCCCCCGGAGGCTGCAGTCAGCATTTCATTACCCAAAAACCAGTGGAAACTGATCACACGCATATGACAAACCCGAGAAGATTATCAAGCTCAAACCATTTGGCTGCATTTATTACCACTACAGAGTTCTGCCCATGGTTCATTGTGTCCCTCCTGTACAGTCCCCACTCGGGAATCACAAAGCACTGTGAAATAAATAGGTGGGAGCGAGCTGTGCTGGATTGGATATTACCTATCTGCAAATGCTTCATACTTTGCTTCTTTCACTTCTTTCCTCCCTTCTTCACTTCTTGTTTGCCTCCCTTTCTCCCTCCTTCCTTCCCTTTTCTTCCTCCCCCTTCTCACCTTCCCCCAAGATCATTTATGTAGAAGTGGAGGTCACAAAGTGACCTTATGTATTTATAACATAACCTGTTGGCAGAAGATTGCACGAATGCCTGCATACGTGTGCATGTACAGTGGTCTCACATCCTTATAAGAGCACAGTGACTTGGGCGGGGGCTGCAGCCGTCCTGCTGTGTCAGTCCTGCGACCTGCCCGGAAGCCTTGAGCTAGATCCTCTGCAGCGGTCCTCTACATTCCTTCCAGCGCAGGTGACTGCTTTGCTAACCCTGCTCCAGTTCTCACACCAGGGAGTGTTACTTTTTCCTTATGTTCTTGAGGCTCAGTGCCGATAGACCTTTAATAAATTTCATGATTTAAACATTAATTTTACAATCTCAGATAATATGCAGAAAAAAATGTAAAGACAAACCATGTGCCGCACTTGAGGTCCACTATTCACTTCATGAGATGAGAGGAGCCTTGTGGCTGTTCAGGCTCAGCCTACCGGTTCAGGAATGCAAAGGAGACTGCAGACAGAGACCCCAAGCAGCCTTGCTGCAAACAGGTGTCGCTGCTGGCTCCCGCACACTTGCTACGGAGCTTTGGGTGGATGTAGAAAGAGAAGCCTGTGAGCATTTCTCCTCCCTATGTTTGCGAGTGGCATTGCCTGCAATAGTAAGGATGCATTTGCCATGGCTGGAAGGGGGGCAGCCTGTCCCTCCTGGCGCGGTGCCTAGCTGCCCTGTCATCCCCTAGCTGCACACTCTTTCTCATCTGAATGCGATTGCCTGCGGCCCACAGGCTGCCTCTATCTGCTCATAATGCTCCTCTGTGGACTCGGGCATGTAGCTGAGATGTACCTGTATTGCTTGTCACACCTGGGCCCAGAGGCACGAGAACTGACACCAGGGCCAGGCTGCAGGGCTGTGCTTAGAGCAGGGGTCCGTTGCCCTGAATGTGCTCCTCGGAGGGTCCCACCGAGCAGTGCCCCCATCTTCATGTGTGTGCGCTGGGAGCCCTGGCTGTTCCCTCACCTATCTTTATTCTTGCAGTCTGATCAGACCCTGTGGCTCCACTCGGCTCCATACTTTATCTTTGAGATATATCTTCAGTAAATCTAAAGGCACCTGCTATTTATGATAGAAGCTAGGACTGTCTTGCAGCTCCCCGGAAAGAGGAATTGGCCTTTTTTCTAGCAATCGTCTCTGTAGCAGGAGTCGTTTATGCAAGTTTGCACATGCCACTCCCTCTGTTGAAGACGGACATGCAAGCCCTCGTGAATTAAGTTTCCTTTTATTTTTATTCTTTATCAATTGTGTAAAAGAAATTATTGAAAATTGTAGAAGAAAAATATATAAGGAGAAATTTTAGCAAAGAAGTTACCTATACTGGATCTACATTGAGAGTGGAAATTCTCTGCCTCTTTAAGTGGTACTTGAAACAACCCTCTTCCCGTGGCTCAAAGGGGAAGCCAAGTCCTCGCCAGCCTCTCAAATCAGTGATTACAGCAAACTCTGAGCTATACGACACACATACACAAAGTGCCCTGAGAACGTTGTCACACTTGATGAGGGTTCATGGAGAAACTTTCTAATTAAAGCCTTTTGTTTTTTTCTTTTTGATGCAGGGTCTCGCTATGCAGTTCACGCTGCCCTTGAGCTCCCTTGGTAGCCTGGGCAGGTCTTGGACTTGCAAGGATCCTCCTGCCTCAGCCTCCCGAGGGCTGGGATTATAGGTGTGGGCCACCATGCCCTGCTCAAAAATGAAATGTTTTTAAAGTTAAAAATTAAAACTAAACTTTTTAAAGTTAAAAAATAAATTCCTCCCCCCCCAAAAAAAAACCAACAACTAAGGCGCAAAGGGCAGATTGCTCAGCTTGTGTGCGCCTGATGTTGTGCAAATATGTGAGACGTCCCTGAACTTCTTGGTTGATCGTCATGTTCCATACAAGTTAACTAAAGCATGTGATTTCCTCGAGGCCAGAGTCCTTCCCTCTGAGGTGCCCAGGAACTGCTGTCTGCTCAGGGAATCAGCAATAACAGCTGTGTTTCTAGTCACACACAGCAGAGCGGCGCTGGGCAGATGGTTGCTAACATCCAAAGAGCCATCCTCACATCTCCCTTTTGCTTTTCAGGGATTATTTGCGCAAAGTGGCCACAGCGCTACCGAGGTGCTTAGGTCTCAGCATACCTTAGCCGCCATCCAGGGTGCTTGTTGCGGTGCAGCGTTAGGGGGCTGTTACTCGGGAGCTCTTCCCAGGAGCACTGAGGGTCGCAGTTGATGCCGTGACACCATCTCCCTCAGCTCCACTTCCCAGAGACAAGGGTTACATTTTGCTGAGCTGAGGTGAGCCGTGCTAAGGAGAGGCGTCCTCTTTCAGTAAGACTGTCCACTGCCCTAAAACGAGTGGATGAGCGTCCTGTGCTGGTGATGCAGGTATAAAGCGCTGGAGTTATGTTTGGCACCAGCCGCCCTCTACTGGGCAGCCGCAGACTTTATTTGAAAGTAGACTTTCTCTCTGTCTCCGGGATGTAAAAGCTGAGGCTCCTAGCCTCTCTCCCAGAAGGACAGCTGTGTTCTGCTCCGCCCCGGAGCGTGGGGTGTAGGCGGAGCACTCCAAGGGTGTCCTGGGCACTTTTGCTATTCGAGAGAGGCCAGAGGGCTGCAGCCCAGTGTCGCAGGAAGCGCGGAGCAGGCTGCTGCTGCTGTCGCCCTCTGCTCTCTCCCCTGGAGGGAGGAAGTAGGGGCTGGAGCTGGAGCTCCTAGTGACCCTGGCACAGAGGCTCACCAGCAGTTCAACCTCACGGAGCCCCAGGAAGTTTCCATTACATTATTTGCAAAGACATTTGTTCAGCTTTGGGCAGAGAAGGGCTCTTGAAATTGTGTTTTCTAAAAGTTGCGCTGCATTGTTCTAGGGCTTCAGCTTTCTTCCTTCGCGGCAAGCAGCAGTGTCTGGGTATGAAGCCCGGGGTCTCCAGCTGCAGGGGTCTCTTCCCAGAGCCCTTGAGGGGGTATGAGCAAAGCAAAGCACACGGGGCATTTATCTATCTATCTATCTATCTATCTATCTATTTATTTATTTATATTTTAGGGAGGGGTCTACAGGGTGTTCAGGGTCACACTACTAGATCAAACTCATAGTGATCCACCTGTTTACAGCCTCCTAAGAGCTGGGACTACAGGAACGCCACCACACCCAGTCTCAATTGCTGTCTCAGCTCGCCCTGGGGGTGGGGCCAGCATGGCAGGCCTGGGGATCAAAGCCCTGGCTCCTGCACTTGCTTGTAGGTGCTTTAATCCGCTGAGCTATTGGGCAGGCCCAAGAAAGTTGCTATTGAATACGTGCACACTCTTTAATCCATGACCATGAAGGCGCTGGTCTCCCACCCACAGGCCCTTGAGGTGTCTTCAAATGAAATAGCAGTCTTCACTCAGGGCTGCCAGGACCAGCCTGGCACTCACCTCCATTTCATAACTGGGCTGTGGTGCCTTTCAAGTTCCCAAAGGGACAAGTGGAGCGGAATGAAGTGGACTGGCGTGGGCTCCTGGCACGGAGAGAGACCCAGCACGGACACAGCCCCTGATACATCACTCTGTCTGCTCACAGAGGCCGCAGGCTGCAGGGCATCTCTGCCAAAGAAAAGCAGATCCCTCCTTCCCTGCTTCCTTCTGTCCTTTGGTTAAGCCCAGGGTCTACCCTCACTTCCTGTTTTTAGGATTTAGAGAAGCCTTTTAATCTAGACAGTTGTTTTTATAGTACCTTGGCTTGATTCCCACATCTTGTTGTCTTTATAACTAGCAGTAAAACGGACAGCTGCTCTGAGACCCTCTCAGCTTTGCTCTGAACAAGTTCGCTATTTTTTTTATTTCCTTTTCCTCTGTTGGCTTAGCTTTCAAGGTTTGGAGGAAAACAAGAGGCAGGCATAGAGGCCCTGTAAGCCAGCAGCGGGGACGGCTCGACAAGGCCAGGGAGAAGGTAACTTCCTCCTACCTGCCTTGAGGCAGAACCGGCGCTTGGCTAGGGTGTAGCTGCTGCAGGCCACAAACCATCACTGGAAGCCTAGCTTCAGTGACCCTGTGCCAGAGCAGGGGAGGCAGCTCGGTAGCAGGGGAGAAGAGTGCGGGTGCGTGGTGAGGGCACCTTGCTCAGCAGCCCCCACGAAGCACCTGGCTAGTTATTCACGAGCAATAATCGTGCCTTAGGCACAGAAAATTTTATGACACAGGGTTTTGCCTTTTTCTCTCTCAAATCCTTTAGATATTTCATTCTGATTGTTTTTCAAAGAAATACTCAAAGTACAAATGCAGAGGAGACTGATGTTTTTATAATGTTTTCAGAGAAGCTAATGTCTGCCTGCCATTGGTTTCTTGCTACAAAATGTGGGAAGTCTCTTGCTAGCAGAGTGTGGTCCCGCAGGATCATATTCCGAGGCCAGTCATAGAGAAAGTGAAGCCCAAAGAGGGTTGTACCTTTTTTTTTTTTTTTTTTTTGCATATTACAGTGTATTTCATTTCTAAACCATTACTGGAAACATGAACTCTGTATTCCACCTGGCAAATGAGAAAAGACAAATTTTCAGCCTGTCGTTATTAAGAGTAAGATGAAATCTTATAGGAAAAGACAACTTGCTCATTGAACAGAAAAGGTTTGAATACACAAAAACAATTTGCTGTGGTTATTTCTTAGACAGCTGTTTGGAAACACGTTCCTATGGGGAAGGAGGAAGCGCTTTCATGGGGAAGGGACAGGATGCAGTCTGTGCAGATACGTGGATAGAGGATGAAAGCCTGGGAGGCAGATGCCTGGGGAGCTCCACCTCGCAGCTGTCGCTTTGACTTGGTTTCCCAAAAGGAGTGCAAAGAGAGATTTCCAGCCACCAGGATGGAGAGAAATATTGAAGAGCACACGTGCGCCTCACTGGGATGAGGAAAGCAATCTTCCGGGTTGAGTCACCAGGCCAGCTAAGGAAGGGTGTCTGGCTGCTCCGTCTTCTGTGAGCTCTTCTTTGATATATATACACATACCATGCAGTAGGGGCATCACTTTTTCTAAATCTTTCTCACCGCAGATAATCGCCCATTTTCATTTTGCTCATGGCATGGGAATAAGAGCCAGAAAATGACAAGCATGAAAGGATGCTCATTTACTGAGCTGAATTCAACATTTCGAAACAACTCACCATCCAGCAAGCCGCAAGTGATGTGACTGATTCCAGCCTCACTTTTCTGGGGCTCCCTGGAAGACCAGGGGTTGGTGCTGGACCTTGGAAAATAAGGCTATATTAGAATGTCTGTATATTGCAAACCAGTGGATGTGTTTGTAGATGGCAGATGAGGCTGGGCAAGTGGAGCCCGCTTTGTGCATTCTCCAGATGTGTCTTAGTTACTTTTTAGTCCTTGCTGGGATAAATACCCGACACTCAAAATGAAGGAAGGAAAGGTTTATTTAGCTCACAGTTA
>NDGM011251304.1:6314-22698 GCA_002564305.1 Octomys mimax | reverse complement strand
TTTCAATAATTGTACATTGTTATCTTCTTAGTGGTTATCCATAGTACAAGAAACAGACAGAATCAAACAATGTTTCTGGGGAGGGGGAACAAGTTGTTGTAAGGCCTGTATTATTCAAACAAAAGTAATCACATGGATTCCCATGATTCCATGCTGTGCCTTTAATTATAAAAATAGTTTTATACGTACCTGTTATAAACAACAAACATTATTTTCTGTATCGCAGTGAAAAGCAATCCTGAATATTAAGACACTTGAACATCTACAGTCCTCATGATTACTTGCCATAGTTTTCACCTGCTGCTATTTCCGGACAGCATATTATGACCAAATACCAGGTAAAACCTCAAAGATTATCACGGAAAGGAGACGTCTCAAAATGAATGACAAAGCAAATACTTTCATTCTAGACAGAAATTCAAAGCCATAAAGATCATAAATGTGATCAAGATCACGTGCACTTTAGCTGCATAATTTTTTCTTTCTCATTACAATGCATTTTAAGAATTCTGAAGGGATATTAATTTCACATAAAACTCAACATGTATAGATTTTCTTTCTTGTGATTATTTCCTCAATGGTAGAGTCTACTAAATATTCATACAATATTTACATTGTGTCAGTATTATAATGATTCAGAGGCAATTTAAATTACATAGGATATGGGCTGGTGAGACAGCTCAGTGTTTAAAGTGCCTGCTTAAACAAGCTTAGGCAAGACTAGGGACCACATTTCAATCCCTGGCACCACAAGTCAAGCCAGCCCTGCTCCCAGGGCAGGCTGAGATGGCCCAAAATAAATAAATAAATCAGGAGGATGTACACAGGTGATATGCAAATGTTATACTTTTTGTATAAGGGACTTGAGCTGAAAGTTTGTTGAAGTTTGGTACACGTGAGGGTTTTAGAGCCAAACCCCCATAAATGCTGAGGCATTCCATCGAGAATGAGGCAATCCTCTTTGTTGTGTGAGAACAAGAGAATGAGAAATGTTTTAAAATTACACAAGAAGAGTTTACCTTAAGACATTACGCAGGTCATTTTGACTTTAAGAGTGGTTAGGCTTTGTGATACATAAATGTGCGATCTTTAGGAGCCACTTTGAATATATTCTGTGCCTAAGTAATTTTGTTTTTCTGACGTATATAGTAAGAAGTATCTGAAATGAAAGTCCATTTAAATGTGAGTTCTTAGACTCAAACCCAGCACTAAAATTATTGCTGAAAAAAACTGAAGAGAGTGTATCTCACATGGTGAGTTATACCATACTCATTCTTCCTACCTTATTCGACAAAATCAAGTATTTGTCTTTCTGTGCTTACTGCTATGAGTAATGTTGATATGCACTTTTGGAGAATAAATTCTTTGTGTGATTTATGCTTTTAGATTAGTTTAATGCATTGAACATGTGGAATAATAATTGTTCTATGTTTGATCATTAGTTAAGAATGGGTATGCTTCTCTAAATAACTATGACAAATTATAATATATTTTTGAATCCCTCTCATATTTGTAATATAGTTTTATAAGCTACATGAAAATATTTCTACCTTTGATCTTGAGATAATACAAAGAAGTACAATGGTAAATCATGTTCAATCAGTAATTTGTTAACAGTTTAGAGGGCATAGAAGACTGGCATCTCAAGGCTCCAGGAAAAACATAAACATAGAAGTGTTGGGTATATCCTTACTGATTGTGATCAGCCCTGACCTATCACTTTCACAAAAAGGAAAGAGGATTATTCATGATCATACAATTTCTCAGTGTTATATTTGAATAAGCACATCATATTCATGATATATTTGAGGAAGCTTTGCATAGATCACCATAACTTCCATTTGTTTTATATGAATAACAGACAGTCAGGTATGTCCTGCTGAAAGCTTCTCCTAGATAAAGACAAAAACCACACCATTAACCTCTTTGCCAGGATATCTGAAATTAGTCTGTATATTAACATATTTAATCATCTAAGGCTGACATTCAAAGCGAGCTTAGCAATAGAAGCATTCTCACATGTGCATGAAAGCTGCAAATCCAAGATCAAGATGTTAGTACATTTACATTTGCCGAGGACATTCATGGTGAACCTATGGCCCATGTATTACAGTGGTCTGTTTGTATCACTGAGAACTCCAGAAGGTTCTCCATCATTGTCTGAAGACGTCTTTCCCGAGCTGGTGCATTTCCAGCTTCTTAATGTATCTTCTCGGCGCATGTGCATCACTGGTGTCTCTTTCTCTTGCATGGAGCTCATGGCCATAGTTATGAACTCACTGAACCTTAAATACTACTATTAATGTTATATTCCAAAATATGATGACAGAGGATGTTAAAACTTCAGCATAAGGATTTGGGTCCAGGTCATATAATTTAGTTCAGAAAAGCATGAATATGACTTTAGACTTCCCGGGACTCACTCAATTCAATAGAGTCTGGGTAGCAAAGGGGTACTTTTTAATTTTTTAAGAAGTATCTCAGAAAAAATTTTAGATTTTTATTGGAAAATTTATTTTTATTTTTATCTATTATGGATGAGAGGATACACATCAAGATGCCCAACAACCTATAGCACAAAGTGCTTGAAAAGAACAACTTGGAAGCGATGAGTTTGGAGCAGAGATGAGATAAAGCCATCACAAAGGCTGGATTAGAGAATAAAAAGACTTTGCTTCCAAGGAATTCTGAGGTGATGTTGTACACTTCACTCATACACTTAAACTTAAGTGCAGGAAAAATATGAAGTTCACTTGAGCACTATGAACTATCTCTTTCTCTAAAAACAAATACCATGCTTATCCATAAATCTTCTGTCATAAAATTATCATTATTTCAATATGGCCTTGGATCTAGCAATATTTCTAGGGAAATATGAAAAATCTCACGGATATAGGCTAACACAGTAACTCTTACTAATAGACTGTGTCCTAGTCTTCACTTTTACATTTAAAATAAATACATTTATTAGATATTTAAAATTTTAGGGTAAAAATGATATACTGGTCCTCATTCCATCTCTTTTTAAAATACCTTAGAAAATCAATTTAAAGGAAGAAAGATTTATTTTGACTTAAGGATTCAGAGGACTAAGTCCATGGTCTCTTGGGTCCATTGTTTTTCTGACCTTGTGGGTAGGCAGGACAACGGGATAGGGAGGTGGTGGTGCAGAAAAGTTTCTAACCTCTTCATGACCAGTAAGCACTGAGGGAGGAAGAGAGAGAAGGAGCTTAAGACAGAGAAACACAGATACAGACAGAGAAAGGGAGACAGAGATATGCAGAAGAAAAGAGAATTTAACACAAAATATTTTTATTAGGGGTACTTATTACTTGCCCAGCTAAACCATCTTCCAAAGTTTCTATTACCTCTAATTGCCTACTACTCTTGAATCTATAACTGGGTAATCTATCCATGACATTGAGTCCTGATGATCTAACAACCTTTTAAAGGCCTATGTCTGAATATAGCTTTATGGAGAACCATTGCTTGATCATGAAGGCACTGGAGAACATGTATAGTACAACCATAACAGAAGATTGCTAACTAGGACCCAGAAACACAGAAAGTAAGGCCACAAAACTAATAAACACAGATGAAGGAAAAAGAAAATGAATCAGGAATAAATATGAAGTGGGGCATACAATGAATGCCCTCAAAAGATTTCTCAAGAAATCAGTGTGTCCTAAATACTTTTGGTTTTGCCAATCACATATATTTTAAATTTTGAAGTAGGAGACCTATTTCACTCAGATACTGACTCTATTCATAGGTAGTCTCTGTGACTTAAGAGAAACTGTCCTCATTTCAGAGCTTCACACTGGACCATTAATGACTCTAAAACAATCCTGATAACGCTTTGTTGCCCATGGTTTTTTCACAAAAAGTAGACATACATTAGTAGGCCCAAGAGGTTCTTCAGTAGTTATCCGGGAATCTAAACACAGCTCCAACAGTCTTACCCTTATAGAAGGGAGAAGTGTTTATTTATAAAGGAAAAACAGTCCTGCCATTTTGTTGATCAGATTTGAATACAAAATAGTGCAGTAGTGTCTGTCATTCCCAGCATTCATTGCACATGGCAAGAAGTACCAGATGTACCTGGAAGCTCATTGGTGCACTAAAGTAGAACAAGAAAGAACACTATGCCTTGACAGAACCTCTAAACAATTAATCATCTGGAGCCAATAAAACTTCTACATATTCTCTTCCTGATATAGGGTTTCTTCACTACTGAGGTAGACTTGTTTTAATTGCAGCTAAAAGGAATGGATTTCAGTTAAAATAACATAGCCTAATTGTAAATAAATAGAACCAATGGAGAAGAGCAATAAATGCTTAAGTATGAGCAGAAGATAATGTTCATAGATCCCTTAATTTTTCAGAGAAACTATTTTATCTTTCAGCCAAAAGTTTGCAAGTCTAAAGATGATTTTAGTCTATCTCTCAGACTTGAAGCTTCTGTCAGTTTATGTTGCTTCTTAACCTTTTTTCAACAGCCAACCACAAGAAAAATGGTATGAGTTTTCCTACCAAAACAAAAATTGCACTTGTAAATCATACCTGTTTTCTAATTGACACTTGATTTGATATCACATATTTCATGTTATTTCTTAGTCCTTTTTCTCTGTCATGCTCAATTAGCTACTTAAAAGATAAATAATAAAGTCAAAAACCTAAGAAAAGTAAGTGTCATCTTTTGGGAAAATGAGATCAGTCAATCCTAACTTCCTACTGCCTAAAGACTGGTGAGGTCAGGGAGATAGCTCAGTGGCATAAGCACCTGCCTAGAGAGTACAAGGTCCTTAATTTGATCCGTAGAACAACAACAACAACAACAACAAAACAAAAGAAGATTGGTGGTAATTTAATTAGAAAATTAAACCACAGTGTTTGTAGAAGAAAATAAGAGTCCTTTGTGTACAACATCACCATGTACAAAGTCTGTGACTGGAGGCCCAGAAAATATAAACTGATAGACAGATATACATAAGCGTACTAAAAATAAAACTTATATGAAAGAGAATATTAAAGTGGAAAAAATAAATGATTGGTTGAGAAATAATCAATCTGAGTATTTGAGCATAATCAAATGCTTGTACAGAACAATTTCTTTAATATACTAAATTGTAAATAGAGGAGATAGTGTGTCCAAGCAATGGCAAGGGATTGGGAAAAAATACTATCAAGATATATCACATAAAGATACCAATTCCGTATTAAGAATGTGTTCATTATGTACATCTACAATATAACAATAAATTTGATTTAAAAAATGCAAAATATTGGACTGGGCAGATAGCTCAGCGGTCTGAGTGCCTACCTGGCAAGTGCAAGGACCTGAGTCTGATCTCCAGTACTGTGTGCTGTGCTGGCTTCGGGTCCTCAGCCACGCCATGCCAGTTCCGAGACCAGATGTGGTGGTGCATGCATATAATCCCTGCTCAGGGGAGGTTGAGACAGGAGACTCACTATAAATCCAAACTACATAGGGAGAACAAGTGTTCATAGAAAAGTATGAATAAAAGATCTCCCAGTCTGAAACAAAAATGAGTCTGCATCCTAAAGTTATATAGAACAGTAAGTTGAAATGACTTTTAAATACATGAGGGGATTTTCAAGTTCATCGTTAATAAGGAAAGTGCAATTAACCTAGGCTAATATTCTTTCACTCATCAGAAGGCCATATAACCTGATAATACAAGTTTCTGCACACATAGAGGCAAGTACTCCAAAAAGGGCATTTTCTTGGTTTACTATAACGGGGTCCACATCTCTTTACGTAACTTGCAGTATCTGTCAAAACGCAAAACTTCATAGGTGCATTTGCACTGCATTACACTTTTGTTGAGTGATCCTAAAGAATCACTGGAACATTAAAGGACTTGCATGTAACTATAATAGTTGCAAACACTTTAACAAAATTTTGGTTAAAAACAAAACCATAAAGGCTGTGTTATAAATGACGCATCCCTTTGGTGAAATATTCTATAGCTCTAAAAGGTAATGAGAATTTTCTGCATGCATGAATGTGGAAAACTACAAGATATATGATTAATGAATAAAGCAATGTGCAGAAATAACACATACTATGCTTGCAAAATAAAATAATACAATATTTTAGGTTGCATTTCATATATACTTGAAAATTAAAGTGCCAGGAACAACACTTGCAATAAGGGGTGGAACCTGGGCAGTAATGGAACAAAGACCAGAAATTTTCTATAATTTTGTATGATGTAAGTGTATCACCTACTCATTTATATTTTAATTTTTTTAAAAAATATTTTGTGTATTTATTTATTTGGTTCAGGGTCTCACTATGCAGCTCAGACTTATAGTGATCCTCCTGTCTCAGTCCCCCAGTGCTGGGACTGCAGGCACATGCCACCACACCCGGTTTCAGTGCCTGGCACAGCAGCATCAACATGCAGTACCAGGAATGGAACCCAGATCCTCGCGCTTGCCTGGCAGGGAAGAGCTGAGACCCCTGAGCTATCGCTTCAGCCCTGTATTCCCTATTTAAAAACTAAAATTTATTAATTCTCCCTTATGAATTTTGTGATGTAGCCAAACTCTTTATCCAAATATTTTTAGCTCTTTATATTTTTCCGTAGTATTTCTTGTCTCTTATGCTGAGCTCTTTTTATCTTGACTGTTCAGTAATTCAAATACACCTAATATTTTCTGCTTTTGTAGCATTACATAAATATTTTTCTTTTAATGTATTCTTCTGCTATCTATCATCACCTTTAAAGACACTAGATATGTTTAACAGCCCATCTCAAATGCCAATTCTTTCAAAGAGCCTTCCCAATTACTGAAGTACAAGTGTTTTGGTCTTATCAAAATCCCAAGTGTACTTGTACCCACTTCGACACATAACATATTCTTCTTAAAGTAGAGCTGCCTTTCCCTTTCTGTTTTAGAAGATCCTTAAGAGAAAGGAGGACTTCTATACATTTTTATTTTTTCAAGTATTATGTATAGTACATTATGCCAAAACTCACTCTTTCTCAAAAATGTTAACTTAATAAATAAAAAAGACTTAAAATGAAAGGATAAGTCATTCTAGTTTTATGCATCAAGAAAAAAGCACAATATCAACAGTAACTATATCAAAGGATTCAATTGACAGTTCAATAGAAAATGGAACAATCTCACTTTCCATAGAATTTTTGGGAAACTCTAGAGTAAATTTATTAAGGAAAGTAAAGGAAAAATAAAAGATTCTAATGCCATCAATTCTAAAATTGTTGAAATATAGAGTCCCAATGATTCCTTTAAGCAAGGTGTTATTTTTCTGGAGGCTGCTTTTTAGGGTAACACATGACCTTACCATGCACACCATCTTGAGTCTTGTCTTTTCTGCTTGAGAATCTGGCAATCACTTCCTCTAAGAAAGTGGTCTTGATATGCTCCTTCAGATTGATGTCTATGCTCTAGCCAAGTATTTCCTGGTATAGTTTGAAATAAAATACTTTACAGTATATTACAAGATGTTTTGATTTTATTAATAAACTAAAATTCATTATATGAGAAAATGTTCTGGTTCCTTGGGACTATGCAGTGGAGTTTTTACACAAAAAGTGTAATATTAGTTGCTGCATTTTTCACTAATGATTTGTGAAGGTGAGAGAGAGAGAGAGAGAGAGAGAGAGAGAGAGAGAGAGAGAGCTACCAATATGTCAAACATAGTAAAAAATAGAACTGAATGAAAGAGAACATGGAAGTTCTTTCTACAAGAATACTTCTTTAAGGGCAGGGGAGATAGCTCAGTAGAATAAGCACTTCCTTGACAAAGTGCAAGGGCCTGAGTTCAATTTCTGGTTCTGAAAAAAAAAAAAGAGTGGAGATCAAAGAGAATAGTTATAAAATACAGTTTTATATAATCTTCATTTTGTTTCTTAATCCATATGATTATAGAGATGATAGTTGCTTGTTAAAATTACAACCAGTTTTGCACTCAGGATGAGAACATGTTTCATGATGTACATATATACTAACTTTCAACAAAATTCTATTAAATTAAGATTTTCTGTTTGATTGCATTATTACTGAATGCACATTTTAATATTTTTCTACAGTGGCAAGAAAGTTATGAGAGGTATTCCACTGAAAATTCAAATATAACTAGATGCTGGCATTTTTCCCTGATAGAAACAATCCTTGAATATCAAATTTGATGACCCCATACATAATAGAAATTAAAAATATAGCTTCCATACTATTAGTGTGTTGGCTTCTAAATAGTGTGTTGATTAAGCAATCACAATATCTTTGGCAATTATGGTAAAACACAATATTTATAATGATTTTATCTACTTTATTGAGGTTTTTTTATATTTAGATCCTAAAATATGCAAATACAGTAGGCATATAGACAACATCTCATGTGCATGTCTTTACTAGTCTTTACTAATATTTCTAAGCCAAATATTAAATTTCTAATTTTCACCAAGAATTCTATAACAAATTTTAATTTGCCCTCTTTTAATCTTTCATTTTTCTGGCCTATTTCACATTCATTCAAAATATACTTTGATGTATTGTTTTATTGCAGCTAGACATGTCCATTTTCTTTTTTGCTTATAAATTATTACGTAAATAGAAAACACTTTCAGGAACGTTATCTTCTGTCTTGAACTTAAACTATGAGGTCTAAAAGAATTGAGGTCACGGTACAAATGAATTTATTTTGTGGAAATCTAAAATCCATATAGACAAAATGAATAAGCTTATTTAGGATTGGTATTGAATATGAGGTATTTTCCACATGAAAAAGAAGTCAGAATGTACCAAGGTAAGCTCATCTTCTCCCAAATTTATCAATTACTTACAAATGGATCTTCTTATTTGCTTGGTAGAAAGGGAGATTATACATATATATATATATATATATATATATATATATATGAAAGTACACATTGTATTCAAACTTAAATTTTCTTTTCTACACTAATTTTAGAGCATGTGTCATAGCTTTTCTTTCTAACCAGAAAACTGGCTGCACAGCGAACATTGCTGAAAGTGGTGAATTAACATTTGTCTGGCCTGAAACTGCCCTGTGTATGGGAAAATCCATTCAATGTCACAGATTAGAAAGCTCTCCCACTTCTTATGGCTGAACATCAAGATTACAAAGGTAGATGCCTTGTGATTCTCAGCAGAGAAATAAGCAAGCGGATTGAAAGGGGAGCACAAGGCTTCAAGAAGTTCCTGTGCTCTCATATGTGATCAAATGCTTGCTACAATGTACCAGAGCTTGACTCCTTCTGAGTCTTTAATATATACTTTTTACTTTAAAGAAAGAAACACTCACTATTGACTGGGGCACATGTCAGAAAAAAAAGGAAAAAAGAAAAGAAAATTGAATGAACAGGTGCATTTCAATTGTGGCCAACAGACCAGCTCATAGTTTATTGTAATTCTAGCGCTGTGGTCCCCAGAGGCTCACGCAGGCACACCTCGAGCTGACCTCTTACAATATTTCTGTCAGCATTTTGAAAGCTACTGATTATGTGAGTAACATTTTCAATAGAGTTCAGGTAGGCCTCTAGGTCCAGTGTGCCCACTTGCTCCAGATTTCCCTACTTCTGTGGCTTTTCAGTGTGGGTTCACATGTCATGACCTTTGTGTGGCAAACTACAGTAAGAAAGTTGCTGTGCTGAGAGAAAAGAGACAAAGAACTAATCTTACTTGAGTATTGCTGTTTTGTTTATATTACAAACCTAGAACAAACTGAAAGGAACAGGATATTACAAAAGAAAGCCCTCTTTTACTAACAAAGACATTCTGACTTTCAAATTGATAGTTTAATTCATTCTCTGTCAATAGCACTCTCTCTCTCTCGTAGTTGAAGGACTGACATGACTATAGATACCCATAATGTCCCCAGCCCTTGCATTGTGCCTTTGGGGGGATTTTGCTATCATTTATCCTTATATGAACCTGAGAAAATCAAGGCACACAGGAAACTAGGACCAGGTAGCGTTTGCCTAACTAAAAATCTGGGTAAAGATCTTCACTACAGATCCTTACTGTTTCCCTTGTTACAGATCCTTACTGTGATTGCTGCTAATCCACCACAGAATATCAACAGAGACCTGTTCTGGCTGCACTGAGTGTGTACAGCAGCCAAATACCAAAGATGAATGAATGAAAACCCTTTTGTTCCTGTCCGTCCAGGGCAAAGAACCCTGATAATCAATGCTCAAATGAATGGTCCTCCACTCCCCAAGATTTCACCCAGAGACAGTGACTGAGGTCATAGTACTTCATTACATTCTTAGAGAGAAAAGAAACACACTACAAATCAAGAAACAAAATTAGAATGATCAATGAATTGGGGTAATGCCACTACTTACTGTTCACTTTTAAAATATTTTGCAATTTTCTAGCAGCTGTAGCTGCTCCGGCTGTAGCCTAAAGAGTGAAATTTTAATCACATAGCCACACTGAAATATGTTACCAATGGTAAAATTAATAGGGACTTATCCTACGCAAGATGTCCTTCTACGATTTCAGTAATATGCTTTAGAATTTTTAGGTAAATGTGTTTTGCATTCTTCCAACACCTCAGAATTAGAATTAGACTTATGTCAAATGTTCCTACTGTCAAAGATACAAGGAGGTTAAAATGTCTCTCTGTAGGGCAGTAACCTCAAGAGAAAACGAATTAATAGAAAACAAATGGCAAGTATTTTTAATCATTTGTTTAATGAGATTATTCCATACTGGTTTAATGGGACAAAGCATAGGAAAAAGTAAATGTATGCTTACTACATTGTCAGACAAAGCACTATGTTGTCAGAAATTCAATATTCTTTTTTCTATTCTATATCCTTTACCAAACAGAAGATTTCCCATAAATCTGAGACTTTAGATGTCTTAAGTCATAAATCTGAGACTTAGATGTCTAGACATCTTGCGTACAATTTTCTTTTCTGTTTTTCTTTTTCTACTTACTTTCATCATATTATCTTTACCTGAGAGTTAGAGAACAAAAATAAAATTGCAAAATCAACCCCTTTTTGTCTAGATATTTTAGAATAAATTTTCTAAAACATAAGGCAAATAATGACAATATGCATGGATTGGAATGACAAAATTTTCTACAGCAAATTTACTTACCTGGATAATGATTTCTTTACAGTTGTGAAAAATTAATAAATTTATAGAAAAGAAAAGTAAGTTTAGAGGACAACAAACCATAGCCTTTTTATTTTATTTATCCAAATACTTAATTATCATCTTATATACAAAATCTAAATTAGAATGTATTTCTTTACAAAAATTTACAGTAAACTTAAAAATAAAGAATCTGAGCAGATTAAAATCAATATTTTGGGCCATATAACACTTTATATAGAAGCATTTATATGAGACTATTAAAGGGATAATAACAGTGAGAAGAAGAAAAGCGACAAACACCAGACACAAACAATATATAAATATGTATGCAAAAAGAATCAGACATTCCTCCTTTATTTATATTCATAGCATTTCACAATTTTTAAATGCTGTAATAATCATTCATAGCCTTTTATTCTTGTATTTGCAGGACTAGGAAGAGTAGCAATTTATTTTGTCTTTTTTTTCAGTGTATTTAGTACAGAGTCTGTATACAGAGTCTACATGGTTGCACTACATAGATCAGACTCGTAGTGGTCCTTCTGTTTTCAGCCTCCCAAGAGCTGGCATTACAGGCTCATGCCACCACACCCAGTCTCAATTGCAGTCTCAGCACACCCCTGGGGAGGGGCCGGCACAGCAAGCCAGGGGATTGAATCCTGTTCCCTGCACTTGCCTAAGCAGGTGTTTTAATCCTCTGAGCTATCTGGTAGAGGAGCAATTTTTGTCCCATTTTATTTCTATTAACACAGAACTTCAGAAAAAATGTGCTCCCTAGAGTACACATTAATGAAGAGCAAAACAAAGAATTTATACATTTTTCTGATCTATCCTTTTATTCTCCTCATGTATGCTCTCAGTTCTTTGGTATAATTATTTCATCTCACTGTTCAGAAATACTATATCCAGGTCATTATAGACAGTAAATCCAAAAGTCCATTACATCGAATGAACAATTAGGAAGTGAAAACTTCCATTTGCTTGTTCTTTATCACCGACTGTGTAATATTGCAGAAGGGTGAACTGGGGATTTTATTCATCAGTGATTCATCCTGAGTCAAATATAGACCTTGCATTAGTCAATGATTGATCAGATTCTCATAATTTTGAAGTCATTCAAAGAAACTGGCACAAGTGGGAAGTACTTAAATAGAAAATAGACACGAGAAAATTGGATAGCGTGAAAATTTAAAGTTGACTAAATTATACTTTTATAGAGATCTAACATCGTAAGCATTTTTTCTACAAACACAGTCCTCAACATTTTACAGATATCAGAGTAAGTCTGATCTTTCTAGTGCTAAAAGACATGAGAACCCACTGGAGTTACAAACTCCAGTCAGGTTTAGGAGTGGATGAGAAATGTCAGCAGAGGGGGGAAAAGGGGCCCCTGTGAATACCAATACACTTTGGGTATCTGTTTTTAGTATTTTTTTCCTTCCATTTATTTTTTCCCCATTCACTCAAATTTTAAAGTGCCCACAATATGCATGGTATTATGGTATGTGTTAGGAAAGCAATAAAGATACAAAGATGTAAATCCTCATCTAATGGTGCTTGCATGCCAGTGAACTAGAGTTAGAAAGAGACCATAGTCATCTCTTTTAGAGCAGTTTTACAGTTTTCTATGGAGGATTCTATTCAACCTATCTTTTTATTTTATTTTAAAGAGAATAAAAATAATAGATAAAAGAGTAAAAATGACACAGGATAACAAGATGATAAGAGCTCAACAATGGCTGCTATATTGTGCATTGTTTTCTTCAAAGTACTTGCTTAAAATAAAAAAAAAATAAAAATTAACTTCTTCCTTCATAAAACCAATAGAAATTAGTAGTACACTCATCCTAGCTGTCTGGTATGTTTTCATACATTTTTCCTTCCTTCCTTCTTTCCCTTCTCCTTTTCTCTCATCACAATTGTTCTTCCCTTTTGAGAAATTTATTTCCCTTTTACTAGACTTTATTTAGTTTTCAGGTTCTTACATTAGGAAGACAGTATGGTGTTTACACATTTGGGTCTGCTTTACTTCACTTATGAAAAATGAAATAAAATGATCAGTGTAGAAAAACTATGATCCCAGACATTTGCTTCTAAACTTTGCAGCTCCACACAATCAGAGCTAGGCTAACGGCTAAAATGTAGAGACAACTCTTTCCATATAGCAGTGCTCAGAATTTATGTACACACGGTGTTGCAAGGTGGAACGATTACAGGAAGAATTCCAAAGAAAAGGAGCAATCTAGATATTGCACTAGATGTCGTTTATCTTGCAATGAGGATGAGGATGTCAAACTTGGGTCTCATTCTAGCACCATACCTCCTTTATTATCCTATCTTAACAAATCTCATCAGAAAAACAACATATTATCATTAGTCAAGTACTTTAAAATAAAGTCAATCTTTAACAATTAGGCAGACTAGTATGCAAAAAGTAGCTAGAATTCAAAATATGGACGTCAAATATTCTCAGATACCAAAGGAGGATATTTAAAAGTCAAAGAAAAACATTAGCAGATATAAAATATAAATTGATTATTAGAGCCATATATCAAGGCCAGAGAGATAGCTCCATGGACAAAGTGCCTGCTTTGGAAAGCACAGGGATGAGGATTCAATCCCTGGTCCTGAATGCTGCTTTGGCACTACACGGGGCGCGCTGAGCTGGTCATGGACTCCAGGCATGGTCGCGCATGCCTGTAATCCCAGTGCTGGGGAGGATGAAAACAGGAGGATGCCCAGGAATCCAAACTGCATAGTGAGACACTGTACCAAATACACAAATGAAAAAAAAATAATCTGATAAAACAAAGGATTCAGTATATGATGCAAAGAACAGATTTGAAAGTAAATTAGTAACATAAAAAAATTCAAGGATAGAAAATATCTGAAAATATTTCAAAAAACCATAGTACATTTGCACTGCTGAATAAAGTTCAGATTGGTGCAGGAACTGGGAGAAATGTCTAGTACTTGGTGGATTAAACAAGCAATCCTACACCTGATCTACATACCAAAACATTCCTACATCTATTCAAAGATTGAGGACTTATTTCCCATTACAAAGGAGTTGGAAGGAACTAAAGAGTTCATCATTTTAAGAAAATACATTTATTTAACTATATTTACAATTTCTCATAAACATGTAAAGTAAAAAAAAATAAGGTAGAGATACATATTATAACAAGGATAAACATCAAGAATATAGTGTCAAATTAAAAGAGAGACAGATGTTACACATCAATTCTGAAAAGCTGCAAAACTTTACATGTGTTCAAGAATGCATAGATAACCAAAGGCCTAGAACAAACATATCAAAGCAATGCAGTTAGGAGGGAGCAAATCAATACCAATGAAAGAAAAAAAATCACTTGAAATTACAACGACTAGGAAAAATATTTCCATAAAATAAATTAAGAAACTTCTATGTTAGGCACCACAAGAAGAATGGACTTTAAGAAAAACTTGACGAAGTTCTTTAATAAATTAACACATTAATGATGGAATAAACACATAAAGTACATTGCTTAGACCTGAGTCTCTGACCTCTGTCAGTGGTTGTGCCTCTCTTTGCCTGATTACTTAAGCTGCCAATTATCCTTCATTCTTTATTCTTGGAGAGTAATCTCATTTTTACTTTGTTGAGTCATCAAAGACCATTTGAAAGACCCCACACATACCTAGCATTTACCTTTTTCATTTTCTTTTGTTATTTCTTGTCTATTGTTGGAGTTTTGAGTACCATTACCCATATTAACCTTTCCACCAGAACTCTAAGTTCAATTTCCTTTATCACTTCCGCTATTAACTTTTCTTTTATGCCACTATCCATAAGGGCCAATTACTCCTCAATAGATTTCCAGCATGTATTGCATGACATTTTTCTGCAAATTTTCTCTTTTGTGCTTATGTTTCTTGTATTTACACATGGACAGTAAATCAAATAGAGGTAAAAGATCTATCCCTAGGGAGTATTCAATACAGGACTACATGTACATAAATTCTATAGGGTATGAAGTGGTTTCTTTCTAGCTTCAAAGTTAGTTACAAAGTGTTGATATCTCCTTCCATTTTTATTGCCATTTTATTTTAAAATATAAATGTAAAGTGTCTTGAAACTACCTTCAAAACTTTAACTCTCTAGGACAAGTATGAACTGGGTATCAGAATAGCGTCAGTGCTAGACTTTAACTCTGGGGAAGAAGAGCTCACCAGGAGCATCTTTTAAACCAACTGCTTCACCCTCATCCTATGGCACAAAGAAGATTAAGGAATGCAGGAAGCAAGGACGCAGTTCATGTGACCCAAAGGCCATGCCAATATGACAATGCTGTGTTCCAATGTCAGTGCTCAAAACTGTAGACTCTTCTGTGGGAGAAGTAAAGTGAAAACTGTAGATTTGATTTCAAGGTCTCTTCGGGCTCTTTACCAGGCTGCTCTCTTTGAGGGTGCACTATGTGTGCAACTGTAAGTCACTGGGGTGTACCCATAAGCAGAGGCTGATGTGCAGTTCACAACATTTTCCTGGAGGAACCTCAAACCTCTAGTCATGCAGGATGGAAATTGGGTACAAAGAGACTGAAGATGCTCTACACAAGTGCCTATACCTTTCTAATGCCACAGTTCAGTACAGACTAGAGAATACAAGAATTTGCATTTGAATCTGTCTTCCAAGTCTCTATAATGTTGTGTATATTAATTGAACCAGAACCAACATCTTTTAATTAACAATGTTTAACTCTATATTTTCCAACCTTTAACTAAGCATACCAATTCCCAAAAGTATCAGAGATGGCAGCACACAGGTACCTTTTCTTTACATTGACTTTAACATTTTAACATTTATTTATTTATTTATTCATTCATTCATTTGGTACAAGGTCTCACTGCACAGCTTAAATAGGTAGTAATCCTCCTGTCTCAGCCTCCCAGGTGCTGGGATTACAGGTGTGAGCCACCACATAAAGTTTCAGTGGCCAGCCATGCATGGGGCTGGCACAGCATGTGGTACTGGGGATCAAACACTAGTCCTTGCACTTGTCAAGCAGGTGCTTAGATCCCTGAGCTATCTCCCCAGTCTCCAACTTTAACATTTTAAGAAGTTTTGGGCTGGGGAGATAGTTTGGCAGTCTAAGCGCCTGCCTGGCTAGAGCAAGGACCCCAGTTTAATCCCAGGTACTCTGTAGTAAGACCCTGTATGAAAGAAAGAAAGAAAGAAAGAAAGAAAGAAAGAAAGAAAGAAAGAAAGAAA
>NDGM011251298.1:0-10140 GCA_002564305.1 Octomys mimax | reverse complement strand
ATGGCTCAGTAGAATAAGCACTTCCCTGGTAAGCACAAGGGCCTGAGTTCAATCCCCGGTTCCACAAAAAAATAAAAAAATAAAAAAATCAAAGATAGACATCTTCCTATATTTTAAAATTAAACTTCATTTCCAATATCATATACCTTAAATATAAAAGATTAAAATGCTTCCCATTAATAAAATGACAATACTATTTTTAACCATTTGCCCGAAATAACCATGTTATAAAATACCTTATCATCCCCAATGTTACCATTAGCTAACCATTTCCTTGCAGTCTCAGCAAGGTAAGTGTCTCTAAGCAATTCTCTCACAAGTTAAACATTAAATTAAAAATTAAAACACCACACAGAACCTTGTAATGACCTGAAGGCACGTTAAGAGCAGCAAAGGTTAGAAGGGCAGTACTCAAATAACACCTATTGTTCTAGCACTGCTTAATGACAAAAGGAGAAAAGAACGCGATTACCTGGCTTTAGCTCTGCATCTCAATTCAAATGCCACATCAGAAAACAAAACAAAACAAAACAAAACAAAACTTTTTAAAAAACTCTTCAACTTAGTAAAACTTCTTAACCTTTTTAGTTGATGCCACAAAATTGAGGTCCATCAAAAGCAACAGCAAATTTGAAGTGAGTGCATTTGATATATATAAAATGTTTCAAGGAAGATGTAAAAGTTATATAGAGAAAACATTAAATAGATATGGAATTCTTGCTGTTCTATGGTAATTGTGTAATGTTTCCTCTAAAGTATGTCTACTGTCACTAAAACCATAAGGACAAGGAAGAGACCGCAAGTAACCGAGATGGATTAAGAGTGTTGATCAGTGGTACAGTAATCTGGCATGCAGTTGGCTCTCTAGCACAACTAACTAACTAACTGACTGGCTGCCTAATGAACTAACTAACATACAATGTTTTTGTTCTAATGTTATGTTCTTCAATATTGAAGAATACAATTGGGAACTTACTCTACTAGATGTCAAGACATGAAACAAATTATAGAACAAGGATAGACAAACTAACAAAAAGAAAAGGGATCTGCAGGACTACATGTCACACTGATAAACAGTGGAAGGGGAATTTTATTTATTTATTTTTGCTCTGCATTTTGCCACAGGGTTTCACAATGTAGCCCAGGCTGGCCTTGAACTCCTTGCGCTGTTCTTACTTCAGTCTCTGTAGAGTGCTGTGGTTACAGGTGGGTAGAACTATGCCCAGCACTAGGAGGAGGCATTTTGAAAGTGTAAGAAAAGGATGGACTACTGTAGTGAATAGAATTTGGATAATTAGATACTGATTTGAGAGAAAAAACAGCTTTCTACCTTATAGGAACAAAAAATACACTTTTGGTAAATTAAAGAAAAAGAAAATTTTATACAATTTAGAATAAGGGTCAATACATTCAGAACACTAGAATGAGGAAAAATTCTTAAGTGAGAGACAAAAAGCACAAATTCTGAAAGAAAACAAAATGTAATGCATTTTACTATTAAAATTATTGCTTGCTTTGTGGTACTGGGGATTGAACTAAACATTGGGCCTTCACACTAAGGTACATTCCCAACTCCTTTTTATTATTACTTTTTTACTTTGAGTCTGAGTCTCACTAAATCTCTAAATTGCCCAGGCAGGGATCAGATTTGAGACACTCTTGCCTCCGCCACCAGAATACTGAGATTACAGGCCTACACATCAGGCCTACTCTGCTAATTTTTGTAGTTTTAAAGATAGCATAATCAACACAAAATTAAGCCACAAATTAGAAAAATATTTTTGTAGCAAACATGCCAATATGGAATTAGAATCCAGAAAAACAAATCAGTAATAAACCCAACATCTTCCAATAGAAAAAGCAAGCAAAGGACAGGAACTACCAATTCACAAGACAGGNAACACATATATTGTATCCAACAAATTCAGAAAAGATGCTCAGTTTCACTAGTAGTTAGGAAAATATAACTTTTAAAAAATGAATCACCATTTCATGGCCATCTGATGTGGGAAAATATTTAGAAGTCTTACCTTACCAAGTGCTGGTGATAATATAATAGGAGCTTAGATACTATAGCATTATAAATGAATGCAACTTCTTTGAAAGAAATATTTAGTGATATTGGTCACCAAATATGGGACTGGGGAAATAGCTCAGGGGCATAAACACCTGTCTGGCAAACGCAAAGTCTGGAGTTTGATCCAAGTACTGGAAAAAACAAACAAACAAACAAAAAAAAAAAAGAAAAGAAAGTATGCACACTCAATAACCCCACAAGTTCCTTCCTTCCCTCGCTCCCTTCCTTCCTTCCTTCCTTCCTTCCTTCCTTCCTTCCTTCCTTCCTTCCTTCTTTTCTTCTTTCCATCCTTTCTCACTGTGTAGTCCAGCATGGCCTTGAACTCACTGTTACCCAGGCTGGCCTTGAACTCTTCGACATCCTCTGGCCTCAGCCTACCAAGTGCTGAGATGACAGGCATACACCACCACACTTGGCTCCCAAGTCAATTTCTGTGTGGCACCCTAAGAAGATTCCTTGTACAAGGACAGACATCTGAGAAGTTCATGGCAGCCTCATTTGCTATCACAAGCACTGCCCAAAAATGAATGATGACTTGTCCCTGAATGGAATACCACCGTACTGGCAATGGAATGGGCCAAAGCACCACATATCAGCCAAGTTATATGATAGAAAAACATGATGTTTTGTTAAAATGAACACATGTATACAGCCCAATGCAACTTGTCAGTTAAAAAAAAATAAACCCAATACTATGAACATATAACATACAAATATATATATATATATATATATAGTTTAAAAATCATATATGGAAATAACTTTGGTAAGAAGGGAAAAAGAGATGGCAACAGTGTGAGGAAGTTTTAACATAAGACATGTATATATTTTTAACACCTGAGGCTTTGACGTGTCTTGCAGAGGTACTGTAGGTGTGTGTACTGGAGATAGACATTGTATTCTGCACACTTTTTAGCATAGTTAAAATGCACTGGTAAGGGAAGCTCACTCAACTTTAAAAATGATGTAAGTTAAAACATGTACCTCTTATTAAACTTTTGAGTTTCAGTTGGCCATATTTGCTGGTGTCCATCCAGTCCACACCTACCACACACAGTGCTGCCTATCACTGAGGACAAAGAAGCAGAAGGCCAGTGGCCTATGCCACTGCACAAGGCCTCTCCCAGCCAGGCCTGGGCGCAAGGCAGGCAGCCAGAAGGGCCAGCTCAGTGCTGGAAGGCATGCACTTGGCTGAAGAAAGGTTTCCTAAGACGTGAAGTCAACACTAGACACTGGGGGCACATGGCCCTGGGATAAGCAAGGCTGGGGAGATGGGTCAGAGGGAAGAAGATACTTCCAAGGAGGGAAGTACTAGGAAAGAAACTGGGTTGCCTATGTTTTTCAGGTACCAATTTCTCAGTTCTGAGGTAGTGTTCTACCTATTCACAACTATTCTAGTAATTACTAAACAGAAACTTCCAGAAGTTGGTATCTTATTCTGATCTAACACAGAAAGGATTACGTATCACTTTACACAAATTTTGTTCTAATTGTTCAGTGTTTTCTAAATTGGAATGGAAAAGTACATTTATAAAAAAAAAAGAATCACAGTTAACACAGTAGCCAGGTTGATTGCAATAATAACATGAAAGACGAATGTTACCGGCCAAAGGTAAATAATTTAAAAATAAACTTTTATTTGTTTTGCAATGCTGGTGGTGGAAGCTAGGGCCTCCTATCCAGCATGCTAGGCAAATGTTTCACCACTGAACTATACTAGTCAGCCAAAAAGTCACTTTTTGACAAAAGTTGACTAAGAGTCTTTAGGCTGACACAACAGATGTGGGGGGGAAGAAAGGAATAATATCTTTAGAAAAATTTAGAATTAATGCCAATAATTTATTTTGAACTAGGTAGATTGGCCTCCCTGAGTCTGATTTAGGAAACCATTTGAGACTGGCAATCCCCAGAGGGGTAAAAACCTTAATAAAGTAAAACTTAACTGTCAAAAACATAGAAGGAACCAAGTGAATAAGTACATTTGACTTAGGGGTTTATTTATGGTAAATTTCCTACTAACCAAAATGAAGTGCCTTGTAGATTAGTTTATGCTATGAACAGAAAATATAGATTAAATGCAGTGTTCTTATTAAATATGGAGTTTTCTTAAAAAGTGTTTTGCAAGTGTGTCTATTATATTTAAAGTATCCTTTAAACAAAAAAAAAAATTAAAAGGGCTAACATTTTAGACACAGACTTCCAGTTTGGTAACCCTGAATAAAATACACAGATATTTCAAGTGTGAAATGCTGCGAGAAGCAGCGATGTTAATCTGTAAGAACAAGCTTGTTAGAAAGCCACAAGAAACAAATCGAATTTATAATACATACTTAAAATTCATATATTCAAGCCCCTTGTGCTTTGTTTCTACATACATTAATGTAAAATAGAAACCAGCCAAATAGCTTTCTAATAGCGTATTTCTAAACTCCAAAAACCAATTTGCCATTTAATTCTGCTTGAACACACAATATTATTTTACTAAGTGAATTAGTTACAAAATACTGTCTCAGTTGTCAGATGTGAACACTACACGCAGTGATCTTTTCTTTCAAGCAGTGACCCTCATCATTACTAAAGCTAAAACTATTCTAGTCAAAAGAAACATAATAATTTTCTTCCGCAATGGTAATATTTAACACATGCTTTTGTTCATATATTATCCACAGATTGTATTAGAATTTATAGAACCATATTTAAAATTTTATTAGGGAAAACCCCACACATATTTTACTCAGGCAACTGTTGAAAGACATTTTGCTTGTTGTACAAAGGCTTCTTCTGCTTATGAAAGCAACCCTGTTTATAGAACTCTTTAAAAAGTTATGAGCAAGTGTGCCTAAAATTTTGAGAGAAAAATCTTCAAATTAAGGTATATTTGTGAAGGGCAAGAGCATTAATATTTAACTTCCAAACAATAATATTAATAAAATAGAAAATACAGGTTCCTTTTCTCAATATATACTTTGGAAGATCTCATCCAATTATCTAAGACAAAGCCTAGAGATTTGTTTTCCAATTGTGCTAATTTACAATGCCTCTAATTATTTTATAATTTCCAAGAGGGAAAGGAATACTTTAAAATCCCTTTTACAGTTAGTGGGAATAGGAGCCGCCTAAGGACAACCTCTCCAACCTATTTCTTTTAAAAAAAGGCTGAGGATCTGGGCATGGTCATACAGGGTTGTAACACCAGCACTCTGGGAAGCTGAGGCAGGAAGGCTGCAAGTTCCAGCCAAGCCTGGGCAACTGATGACTTAGTTAGATCCTGTCTGTAAAATAAAATAAAATAAAATGGCTGGACATACTTCAGTTGGACCCCATTACTGCAAAACAAAACCAAAACCAAAAAATGGCCTAGGAGTGCACAGGTCCCAGAACTTGAGAACACTGCCTCCAGCCAGTTAAGACAAGACTGTGCTGATTCTTAAATACAGTGAGACTCAAATGTAATTGAGAAATGTCATGAAAGAACAAATAATTTTGTTGAGAAAGGATTAAAATTCTCCCATCAATTAAGCAAATATCTTAATATTATCTCCATAATGTTGGAAAGAGATCAAACTGAGATAAATGATCTGTTAAAAAATATAATCCTGGCCTTGACCCTCATGCTTCCCATGACTTATGGAGAAGCCCAGGAACAATTACACAGCAAGGAAAAGCTACTTAGTACAAAATGATGAATACTATTACTAAAATAATCTTCAGAAAAAGTAATGCAGCCCATTCCAGTGCCTTCCATTTATTGGCGAGGTCTTCTTATATATGATTGCTGAGTTTCTTTCTTGTATTCCCCTTACCATTCCCTGTAATATATGCTCAACATACATTTGTCATTTAAGTTATGTGACTCATTTAGAAGATATTTATTGCTCAGAATTATACCAGCCTATGAGTATATGGCACAGGACAGACAAAAAAAATCCTACAGCACCTAAATTAGCAGCAGCTTTTAGAAGGCCAGCCTTGTTTACTTAAGCGTGATAAACCCAAATCATGGTGATGCGAATTTAAGCTAGGAGACAGCCTATTAGGCAAAAACAGTATCCTGTACTCAATTTGTATCAGAAACATAGACTTGGAGTCCCTTTCTGTGTATAGAAGGTGTGCTGTTAGCTCTCTCTACCCCGCCGAGAGGTTATCACTAGAAAATGAAAAGCACCGAAGAAACTCAAGACCTAGTGGGGATGGACTCCCAAGAACACAGACCTCACTTTGTAATATTTTCTAATCATTTGCTTTTTACAACTTATTTAAAACACACAAGATCTATGACAGGATGACAGGTTATTCTTCCACAGATGCATGCCATACATGAAAATACAGTCTAAACTATAAAGATTTTTGGCAAGGAGGAGTTGAATACTATAGAAAAATGTGCTACTGTTATAGACTCTTTCTAATATCTAGGAAATAGATAATTTACAATAACAAATATTTAACACACACAGAATAGAATGTTAAGGGGTGTATACACTGAAGAATTAGGAACTGGATGTATGAGGGCATCCCACTCATTTTATTTTAATGTTATACATTCATATTCAATTTAGAAAATTCCAACTGTAACTTACTGCACAAAACAAAAGCAATGATTATAGAAACTACCTGATAATTATAGAGAATGTGTACTTGTATTTCAGGGTCCTAGAATTTTGGGAACATTAACTCAGTTTAATTTATGTACACTGAAAAACTATAGGTGAATAGCGACTTAAGCATACTCTTTACAACACTCAGGTTATGAGGAAAAGTTGTCATCTGATCGGGACCATGTTGTACTTTAAGAACTTCACCTTGTCATCTTGGTTTTTTAAAATCAGAAAATATTTTAAAAACAGAATTTCCTAAGATCAGAAAGAAACGAAGCTTGAAGAAGAAAGATGTATTTGGAGTGAGAAGGATCACACCCTACTGAAAGCTTTTTCAACACAGAGCAAGGAGATGGTGCCACTTACCAACTCTGGAGCAAATGTTTCCCTGCATTTTTGTACCACAACGTTAAAAACATCATATTTTAATTTCAGGCCTTATAAACTAAAGATGTCCCACCAAATTAATTACATTTATTATTTTGGATCAGACTTAGCGGCTGACAACATCTGTTAGAAACTTCCTTGTTCCTCTCAATTAAAGAACCCAGTCTAGTTGATGAAAAAAACAATTCAAAGGGAGATGTAATACTGTGAAAAGAACCAAATAATTTTCCTCCACAAATATTCTCTCTGGGAGAAAGAAGCTTTGAGTGGGGGCAGAGCTTCCCAAGAATTCGCATCGGTATCATCTACTGAACATTTCTTTCTTTTCTTACTCATGTTACAGCTAGAGATTTTAAGTAACTGTCTTTTGAGGATCTTTTTGTTTCGCTCTAGCGATGACTACCAAATTTAAAAAAAAAAAAAAAAAACATCTTTAGATCAGACGTTTTCCTTTCATTCCCCACTCTCGTTTAAAAATTGTTCCCCCTTTCTGTGTACACCGAACTATTTAAAACTTGTTCAGGCAAGGAAAAAAAAATCAACAAACCACCACCACCAACAACAAAAAACCCTACGGGAAACGTGGAGGGCCGAGACCGCGGAGCCCCTAAACCCAGCTGGGCTGTGAAGAAAGACCGCGGGTGGCTGGGTGACACTAGAGTGAAGGGGACATCGCGGGAGGTGTCCGCAGCTGGCACCTGCTCAGATCCTTTTCCGCTAAGCCTAACCTATGCATTGGCCTCAAACCGAGGATCTAAAACAAGGTAGACCCAGAACGCGGGGAGGACGAGGCTGACACAGAAGCTGAGCCTGGCACCCCTCAGCTCTACCGCTGACTCCTCTCTCGGACTTTCCGAAGCTGGGAGCCGGAGGCGCCGCAGCCGCCGAGCGTGCAGAGCGCGCAGCGGGGAGACGCGCGCTCAGACTCATCCTCTGCGCCAGAGCCTTCCTCTCGCTACCGGCCCCGGCCAAGTCCGGAGGCTTCGGCTTGCGAGGGCTCCGCTGACGGCCCTTGATGTCCCCCACTGGGGCGCGGGTGCAGCCGCCTCCGGTGCAAGGGACAGCGGCGCCGCGCGCCTTCCCCACGCGCCGACGGATTATTTTAGTTTCCGTGCGGGAATCTGCACCGAGACAGCTACGCTTAGGAGATCACAGGCAGGACGACCCCGCCAGGAGTTCCCTGAGCGGTATCTTGCATAACCCCCTTCCCACGGGACCCCGAAGCTCGAGACAAAATGACGCGCTTCGAGCCTATCTCCGGGGTCCTCTCGACCTGACGTCAGGACCCCTAATTCTGCCCATCGCGCCCCAAAGAACAACAACATTGATATAACTCTTGTTTTCCCCTCACCCCCTCTGGTGACCGACTTTAAAGTGAAAAGGGTACGAGGGTGCCTGTTAGGGAAGGTGCCCGCTGGGTGACACCTCGTGCCTCTTGGAGTGCGCGCGTCGCTGCACGGTTGCTGGATTTTTTTTTTTTTTAATTACGCAATTTAGGTTAATGTCGTCCAATGGAGAGCCGCTAGCTCTGCACACGCTGAGCTCAGTAGAATTCACTGCAATTCACTCCTCTAACTAGGACGCCGGCTGTAGCGTCAGCCCTGCGTCCGCACCCCTCCGGCGCAGCCTTACCTGGGCCTGGCTTCCCGCGGCGTCCGGCGCGACCCCGGCCCCAGCCCCGGCCCCGGCCACTGCCCCGGCCACCGCCCCGGCCGCGCGGGCTCCTGTCCTCCCTCCCACCGTCCGGCGCCTTCTCAAGTCGGGGCAGAGTTTGAACGTGACTGCTGAGGAACCACCGTGCCTACATCCCTCCCGCTCTCCTTCCCATTCCATAAATTCGGACAAGCTCTAAAGATGACATTAAAAAGAAAGTGCATCCCACTCTGCGGTCCATTTACCCTCACCAGTTGGCGACGCGGAATTCTCCGAATAGATCGTAGCGGTCAACGTCTTTCTCTCTATTCTATCTTAAATACCGACCAGAGAGCCAATGTCAGGCAGGAAGCTAAAGTCGCCAGCGTGCAGATTAAGAAACCCAAGTCGACCCTCTTTTGAGTTTCTCTAACCATGGGCATTATTATCTTTACTAAAATGGTAGTTTTGTTGTTGTTGTTTTGGGTTTTTTGCCACCATAGTCTCGATTCTTTGAAATTGTTTTCTAATATAGCAAAAATAACGTTTTAAAGACCTTCTAACCGCATTCCCCGTACAGTCCTAAGTAGCACACCTGCGCGGCTCGAGCCGTTCCCAGGACGTCGAACGACAAAGCCCCGAGCTTCCAAGTGGCAGCTTCTCTGCGCTCAATAAACTTAGAAAAGCAGCAGCCTCGGTGAATGCGGGCTGAGCCTCCGCGGGAGAGACGTCCGGCCAGCTACAATCAGTCTCTGGTTACACAAACATACCTAGGGGCAGGTTGGAGTGTGACCAGCGCTGTGGGGTGGGGGTCGCCTATCCAGAGGTGGCTTAAACCAGTTCTCCTTTTGTTATTTGGTGTAGGAAAGCATGCTTTTGTTTCGTCGTGGATATTGGGGTTAAAAACTCAGATGGCACCGTTAAGCCTCCTAGAAGTCTTCCAGAAGGAAAAGATCTAACCTGCAGTTAGGACTTCAGTTCTTTCAAATTAGGATACTGAATTAAACGTGAAGACACTAGTAGAAAAGGAAAAGAAGACCCAGAGTCGTTTTGAAGTATTGTAAAAGGTGGGCTGACATCTGCATCTGTCCATCTGCCCCATTTGGCTGGAGTCTCCTTTCTTCAGAGGCCCTCTGCCAAACTGGAAACGCGGCCACTGCTAGACCCTTCGCGCTGTGTTTAGGGGATCAAAAGTTTCAGGCTCCCTCCAAGCATCACTTTTAGCTTTTGGAGGATAGAGAAGTAAAACCCTGGCTCCTCTCCCAGAAAACAAAAAGGAGAGCCCTTCTTTCGAGTCCACCCGGAGGGTGGTACACATTTAAAAAGAAAAGTTCTTTCGTGCCTGAGAAGGTGGCAGCTGATGAAAGAAGTGCTGCGCAGTGCCCGGTGCTCGGGCTGGCAACCGCGAACTGTCGCAGCTCACCGGCCACGAGGACCTGAAGCGCAGCA
>NDGM011251287.1:2296-15734 GCA_002564305.1 Octomys mimax | reverse complement strand
TTTTGTGGTGTTTCTCTCCTCCTTTCTCACAGTAGACAGAGCAAGTATATCTTACTCATCTCTGGCACCCGTCACAGACAGTGGGTACTCTATGAATGCGCAATGACTTGCACAGAGTCTGGACAACTTATCTCCAACCACCAAGTCCCAGGGACTCCTGGGGCTTTCTCCAGAAGAGGGAGGGTTAAGCGTGCCATCCTGGGAGGATAGTGGAAGGTGGGCTCTTGGCTCCAAAGCCTGTTTCTGTCTCTGCTTCCAAGAATTCATCATCACTCCTGTCTCCTGCCTAATGAGCACCCAAAGTGATTTTCTATTGCTTGTAATTTACCAAAATTGTTCTAACATTTGGAAAGGCCTACAAAATTGACAGCCTAATGCCCCTGCTTGCCTGTCAGTCTCAGTGACTTGTTGAAGGCTGAGCTGCTTACTTCTGCAACAATTACTCTGGAGCTCCAGACATCAGAGGAAATAAACAACTGGGGAAGTTAGAGACAAAGACAGAAAGGTAGTTTGGGAAACTTTGTGGGTTCAGGCTCATCTAAAAATTTGCAGGAAGAGGAAGATGGACAGAAGAGCGCCCATCTCAGGGTAGCAGTTTGCAGGTCTCAGCAAGTCTCCATGCTGCTAGAATCACTAAGTTTTTCAGGACTTCTGGGGATATTTTGAACTTTTCTGGTTCTACTTTTTAATATCATATAGGAAGAAACTGAAAAATAGACCAAGGAGGAAGTTGGCTTTGCAGGAAAAAGGCTGGACTACGTTCAGATCTCCTTGCATACTTTACAGGAACCTAAGAACATGGAATTACAAATGTCTGTTTTAGCTTCTGCTTTCAGTTCTTCTAGATAATGGCAAGAACTAGGATTACTTTTTATGTAGTAGTTTCATATTCATTTTGTGTTGTTTTCTCCAGGGGAACACTGATAATGTGTAAGAGTCTAGCTTTCTCCACATCCTCATCATTTAGTTGTCTTTTGTGTGTGTTTGGTCATTGACCATCTTGGCAGGTGTGAGGTGTGAGGTAACAACTTAATTTTTTGATTTGCATTTCCCTGAGTAGCGATGTTGTCCATCTTCACATGTGTACGTTGGCCATTGTTTATCTTCTTTGAAGAAATTTCTACTCAAATATGTTGTCCATTTTAATTGAATTATTAATTTCTGTTTTGTGTTATTCTTTTGCTACTGAGTTGGAGGAATTCCTTATGTATTTTGGAAATGAAATTCTTGTCAAATATTTACTTCCTGGGCCATTGCTTGCTCCTCCGCTTGCTTGTTTCTTTTGCTATGCATGAGCTTTTTAGTTTTTGATGCAATCACACTTGACTGTTTGTTCTTTGGTTGCCCATGTTCTCAGTGTTGTCGCCAAGAAATCGTTGCCAAGGCCAGTGTCATAAAGTTTTGCTCCTTTGTTTTCCTCCAGGAGTTTTGTAGTTTGGGTTTTAGGCTTAAGTCTTTAATCCATTTTGAATTGATTTTTTTTTTTTGTGAGTGTGTGTATGGTGTAAGATAAGTGTCAATTTTCATCATTCCGCATGTGGAAATCCACTTCTTCCAACACCATTGTTGAAAAGACTTTCTCCCCAGTGTGCACACTCTTGGCAGCAGCATTATTCAAAGTAGCCAAGGTTTGGAAACAACCTAAGTACCCATTGATGGATGGATGGATAAAGAAATGTGCTATATACCATCTTGCATTGCTTTGTAAAGGGGGTACATTCTGAGCAATGCATCATTAGGTGATTTTGGTTTCTATAAACCTAGATGGGATGAGCTCTCTCTCCCTGTCTCTCCCTCTGCCTCTGTCTGTCTGTCTGTCTGTCTGTCTGTCTGTTTCTATCTATCTATCTATCTATCTATCTATCTATCTATCTATCTTATGTTGCCCTGAGATTATGATAAACAAACAACATGAAACAAAATCAAGGATAAGAGGAAAGGATGCAATCAAGCAATGCATTAAGGGCTGGGGATGTGGCTCAGTGGTATAATACTTGCCTAGAATATGTGAAGCTGTGGGACAAATTGGCAGCACTAAAAATTAAAGCAAAATAAAGGAGATATGATAAACAAGAGTCATAATGAAGACACTACCAATATAGTATGCCAGCTTGTTTAAACTTTTTACAAAATTTAATTTGATTTAATTTTTTTGTAGTACTGGAACTCAAATCCCTCAGGCAAGCTAGGCAAGTGTTCTACTACTAGGCTATACTTGCAGTCTTGCTTTAAATTTAAAAGAAGCTAAGTAGAAGGATTATTCTTTAAAATAATGATAAAAAAGTAATAGCATGGTAAATATATAAACCAGTGACTAGTCATTTATTATCCAATGTTATATACATGGCCACATGTGTTGTATTTTTATATTACTGGCTATGTAATAGTCGTATTCATAACATCACCTCAAAGATGTGAAGGATGTGCTGTGTTACAGCATACGATGGCTATGACAGTACTAGATGATGGGAATCTTCTAGCACCACAGTAATTTTATGAGAAAATCGTGTGTGCAGTTCATCATTGCATGAAACATCATTACTAACTGCTCAATTTTATGTACAATGACATATTATTCTGCCTTAAAAAAGAAGGAAATCTGGGTATATGGACAAACCTTTAGGATATCACGCTGAATGAAATAAGGCAGTAACAGAAGGAAAAGCCGTGCTTGATTTCACCTATGTGAGGTATCTAAACAGCCAAACACATAGACACTCAGAAATGGGGATGAGAGGCATTTGTCAATCAATGAGTGTATTAGCTTTACACCGCTATTTAAAATGCCTGAGATAATCATCTTACAAAAAGATAAGGTTTCTTTCGGCTCACAGAATTGGCCATTTCACACAGACTCGTTGGCTCTGTCACTTTCTGGCCTGTGGTACTGTAGCATGTAATGGTAGCTCTGTGTGGCAAAACCTTTCTCCTCATGTTGGGAATCAAATGAGAAGAGGCTGAGGTCCCTGTAACTCCTTCAAAGGAACACCTTCCCCCAAGACTGGAAGAGTTTCCACTTGGCTTCACTTTTCAAAGTTTCCACTGCCTCTCCATAGCACTAGGGGCTGCGGGGGTCCAGCCCTCACAGAGAGGATCAGGGTAGAGGGAGGACAGAATGAAAAGAAAGACAGAATCAGGAGGTCTGGATCACTGGGCCAGCAAAGGAGTTTATTTTGCTTTAAGCTTATGTACAGAAAATCTTGGTTCTATGCCCAAGATTTGTCCCACTTAACTCTAAGCCTTCTCTGGGACCAGAATCGTTTTCTAGGGCCAGGCTGATAAGTAGAAAACACTGAGTCCATGATTGGGCCCATTGCCCAAACCACGGGGTAAGGAAGCTGGGCACATTGCCACATTTTACTTCCTTATCAGGCTTGACTCCTCAGCAAGGTCAAGCCTTTTCATCTGGGCTCCAGAGGGGCTGAGGATCACACCTCTACCACATGCATCTTTGGGATACTCTTAGCCCAACCATAGCAACAGGTATAAAATTTCAGCGATGTAATTTTTAAAAAAATATATTTAGTACAGGGTCTGCAGAGTCTCACTACACAGATTGGACTCCTAGTAATCCTGTTTTCAGCCTTTCAAGCACTGGGATTACAGGAGTGCACCACTATGCCCAGTCCCAATGGTCATTTCAGCGCACCCCAGAGGTGGACCAGCACAACTTGTGGTGCCGGGGATTGAACCCCTGTCCCTGTGTCTGCCTAAGCAGGTGCTTTAATCTGCTGAGCTTTCTGGCTGGCCTCAGTGATGTAAATTAAGTTTTAGAGAATTTATTCTAAAGAACATCCAGGTACAAAACTGTGCTTGTAGATAACAATATTGGAGTATATGGAGCATGGCCAAAATTATAGTGAATATCTAAATTTAACACATTACTACAATATATAAATATGCCATTACTATTGATGCATTGCCATGAATCCAACTCAAAATACTTCCCTTTCATTAAGAACACACTTATCTCATCATTCTCACCACATTCTGAAGCAGTTCTGAAAGTCCTCTTTTGTGAGCGTCTTCCAGTGTAGAGTTGTGGCTGCTGTGATGTCTTGAATTGATTCAAAACATTTGCCTTCCACATTTATTTTTAGTTTGGATGCTGCATGATGCAAGATCCCAGGAACAAGGTGGACGAGGACACCATAATATCTGTTTGACCTGCCTTTCCACACAACGGTAATCGGTAGCAGCTTCCTTTGTATTTCTGATCATCTTCTTAAGCACACATGACAAGAATGCCAGAACTTGTTCCGAAACTGGTCAGAAGGATGGTTTGGTGTGTGGAGCAAGGGGGAGCACTCTGAGGTGACTAATGATAATGTGGCTTTCACTGTGGCACATTTAAAAATTTTAAACACCTACCTGTGTATTTAAAAAAAATGTATTGTTAAGGGAATACAAAAAATAGTGATAAAAAACATTAGAAACGATATAGAATTTCACTAAGCAATATGATAAGAATTTAACAATGGTTGTTATAGTGCATATTGTTGTCTTTAAATTAATTGTTCAGATTACCAAATAAAAGCCTGTAAGATTGGTCTGGTCAAAAAAAATGCAAACAAATTAAAAAGGAGAGAAAAAAATTAGGCATTAACTGCTCTTTTCCATAGACCAGCAGAGATCAGCAGTATGATCACCCAAGCTGTTCTGGGTATATACATATATATTTTTCCCTTCCCTCTTTCTTTGTTTTTTCCTTTCCCTCATCCTAGTTGTTTCCTCCCTTTGAGCAGTCTCTTTCCCTTTCACAGTATCCATTGCACTTTACTCTTTCAGATTCTGATGGTGGGAAGACAATATTATGTTTACACAAGTGGATCTCATTTATTATTTCATGTATTTTTGTCATATTTTGTTTCTTGGAAATTTATTAAGAGAGTAGCGCTGACTCTACATGTTTCTATCAAAATAAAATTAAAAAAAAAGAAAAAAGAAAAAAGAACCTGCAGCTAAAAATGGACTTGTCTTCCAGATAACCCAAATAGATACCCTGCTGGGCATCTTGCATATTTTGTTTAATGTAGTCCTAACAACCTCATTGGGAACTTCTTTGTAATAAACATGTATAACGGAGTTTAGCATGGTGAATCTTACTTCCCAAACCAAATGACACAAATGGGACTTGAGCCCAGAGTCTGACCCTAGAGGCTGAGTCCTTCCACCAGACCATGACTTGTCTTTACTGGTGCACTCACTACTGATGACTGTGTCTGTATATTAAGTTATAATTTATTCATTTTGTTTACTTTGAAATTTTTAATGATACAACTGCCAATCTTAGTGTTTAATCAGTATGAAAGTCCAGTGTTTCTTAACTGAGTTAATATAATTACAGCTTTAATGATATCAGTCATGCTAGACTCTCAGTTCTTAAGGAAAAATGTGATTCCCTAAACTTACTCATTTTTGCTTCCCAATATTTGCACATAGTAGGTATATTAATTAGCCATTGCTATAATATGGCTTCCTAACAAATATTACTAAGTCATAGTAGGTTATAAATGGAAGGAGTTGGTCTTAGGCTTAGAAGCTGCCTTAGGCTCAGTTACACTGGATAGATCTCTTCTAGCCTGTGACCAGCCAGACTTGGCTCCAGGCTGTCATTTGTTTTGGGGACCAGGCAGAAGAACAGAAGCTACATAGGAAGTTGCTTTATGACAAAGCATCAGAGCACAAGGGCCCAGGCAATCTACACAAGACATGGGAAGCCTTTACTCACACCACATCTGCTGGCCTCTATTGGTCAAAGCAAGTTACATGGTCTGGTAAACATCGGTTGGATGAAGTGTACCCTTGCCAACCACAGGAAAGAGTAGGAAGTGCACATTAGCTGAGCACTCTCTTACACCGTGACCAAGGCCTCCCAGAAACATTGATCTAATCTCTGGGGCCTCCCCATGGGTAAATGACATCATCATTTTGAAGCCCAAAGTCCCAAGACTAATTTCTTTGTTTCTTCAGAATCTAAGTATCACAAGTCTGGGGACACTAGGCAAGGTACTCCAAAGGTCTTTCTTAGGATGGCAGTTGGGTTTTTCCAGGCTTGTAATTGAGGACAGCACAGGGCAATGAGAACAACGTGGCCTCTAGAGTCAGGTGGATGAAATTCTCCATGTTTGAGTGAACTCCAACTCTACCATGACCTATGAGTTCACTCTGGGCTACCTCTGCATCCCTGACTGTCCTCATCTCTTGGTTTCTCCTGCCTCTGGCTTCCCATGACACAGACAGCTCTTTCCTGCCCCAGCTTCCTGCTTGCTAATCTATTTACTTATCAGGAAGTTTCTCACCTGAGGTACTCATGGAAGTAGTTCCTTCTTGTCCAGATTCCAGCTGCTTACTGAAGTCTTCGCTGGTCAATTAATTCCAAATTGTACCCTCACTGTGTACTTTCCCACCAACTGGACTTAATTTTCTTGTCTGTGTTATTGTGAAAGATGTTTATCTCTGAATCAATTTTGACTTGTCTATGACTCCTAGAAAATAAACTTCATAAGAGAGAGAAGGAATCTGAGTCAAAACTCATCCCGGAGATCCTTGTCTGGCACATAATGGGTGCTGAACAGATGTTTCTGCAGGAAAGAATGAAAATAAATGAAGGGAGGTAGAAACAAACTAGCTTATGCACATGACTCTGACAGCTCAGTTTATTTTTCTGCAAAGTAGAATCACTCATGTAGGCATCAGTCCTGGCAAGGTTTTACAGTTCTGTACAATGTTCTACGTGGTGCCAGTTGCAGAGAAGGTGCTCAAGAGATAGCTTCTGCAGTGGTTGTTGTTACTCTCTTAGCCAAGATTTTCTGTGAGACAGGTTCCAATCTTGCTGCTTTTTATTATTTTTAGCTCTTTCCTGGATGGTCTGGACTGGTCCCATCTTTTCATCCTTAAGGAGCTAAACGGGCCAAGAAGAACATGGCTGTGGCAATGAAAGGAAATGAGATTGGAAAGGATGCTTAATTCTACAAGATTGTCCCTAAACCCAGAAAAGATGTTAAATCAGGAGGCCTTCCCATAACTCATAGTCTATCTCCATGGAAATGGGCACCATATGGAGTTAATTAGTAGAACAACAAAACAATCAATTAGTTCCTTAATTAGTTTTACTAAGAAATGATAACAAACAAACACAAACACTTTATTCCAACTAATGCCTGAGCTACAGTGATAGTTTAATGGCCTTAGAAAGCCAGCTCAGGCACTGGGCTGCTGTGAAGGGAGATTTATTCCCATGATATTGACAGGTTCCCTGGTCTCAATCCAGCCTGCACGTTTCATCTTTATGATCAATTATTTACAATATCTGAACACAGCCAAAGGGTCATCTGGGAGCTTTTCTTTCCAGATAAGGAAAAAAAAATGCAATAACTCAAATCCTATGAAGCCACCAGACTCTGGAATGATCATTCCCTCAATCATTTATTTGACAAACATTTATTGAGAATTTCTGTGCACCAGGCATGGGGTGGGGAGGGGCACAGGGAGTAGCTGACTGTTGGCCTGTCATTTGGAGCCGGTGGATGGAGCCGAGAAGTCAGTGAGCGCAGGCTAGGTGCTGGTAGGGAGAGACAAGGAGTGGGGCAGGGTCAGGTTGCTTTGGGGACAAGAGGAGGGATCTGGGAAGGTTTTTTACAAGGAGGTGGTGGCTGAGCCTCCAGGGGTGAGTAAAATGAAGATTTTTCTGCTCAGGTAGGCTGACTGGGTAGAAGAAACATGGAGCTGGGATTTGGAAGACCTGCACTCTCCAGTCCTGTGGTTGCTTCAGGTCCACTTATTTCTTCTCTTGCAAACAGGAGAACAGCATCTACCTTCCTTCTATCAGAGGGTTATTGCAGGAGGCAAATACATGTGGCAGCATTCACAGAGGATTTCACTCAACAAGATGTAAGATCTGAGTACAAAACTGGAGGTGAGAGCTAGGGTCCAGAGATCCATTGCCTTCCTAAGGGATCTGTAAGGGAAGGAGACATCTCAGGAACACTTGGAGTTATCTGTACCTATGTCAATGACTATGCCACCTTCATACCTATATCTGTGTCTGTCTGTGTGAATACACACATTAATGCATGCATGTATATATAGGCATACACGAACATCTATGTATGGATATGTGCACATTCATCTATTTTAATTTTCTGGTTGCTAAAACAAAATACTCAAAACCCACAACTTAAGAGAGGTTTAGTTGTTTTATGGTTCAAGGATTCAGTCCATAGCCAGCTGCTCTAAGGTAGAAACATCATGATGGGAGCAGATGGTGGAGGACAGCTGCTGAGTGCATTGCATCTGAAGGGGCGCAGTGGGGTACTAGCGCCAGGCAGGGAGATGTCAAGGACTAAGGATGGAGTTAGATTCCAGGGTGGCACCTCCACAACCCAGTCAGACACATCAGGACCGGTGCTTTGCTATTCCCCTGAGCAACTCCCAAGTCAATCAAATTAACAATTGAGTTTAATGGTCACACCATCACTCATAGACTCTTCATTTTTAAGAGATATATCTACTAGGGATAAAAACCGGAACCATAAAAAAGGAGCTTCTCTGGTTTCCACTCTGACCCTGGGATGCAAAATATTCAGAAACAACCACTGTTACTTTTTGCTTCTTTATCCTTCAGAGGCGCTCTGTCTGGGTGATGCGTTTGCACAAACTCTTTTTTTATTTAAACACACTGTTGTACATTTTTACTGTCTTACTTATTTCATTCTGGCCAATGGTCCGTGTCTGTATCTTGGGATCTACCAAGTTGTTCTTAACGGCTGGGTACTATTTTGTTATGTGAATACATCTTGATTTATTTAGCCATTCTTCTTTCAATGAACATTTAAGGTCTTTCTCATATCTTGCTACCATAAACAATGAGTTCTGTTGGTTCCTGAGAAACTTTATATAATGCATTGAATTCTCTATTTCTTAAGTTAGGGCCTGTTGACTTACTTGATTTTTATTTGTGGTTTGAAGAAGAGTTGATATACCTTTTATTTGTAAGGTATATTTTCTTTATTTATTACCAGTAAAGGCTGAAACTGAGATGAAATAAGCGATTAAAACTACATGTATTAAATCAAGGTTGGGACTGCAGATACCCTGGCACAGCTCACTACTATTGCAGCGACAGAAGCAAGTATTAATATATCTGAATATCAATGCTAGATACATCTTTATAAAGGATGGTCACAAGACCTCTTGCCTTCTGCCCTCTACACCTACTTGAGACCTCACAGATGCTTTGCTTTTCAGATCCACTAATTAGTTGACCTATGACAATGATCTTTGGAGATAATTTGAACAAAGAAGGCCATGGGTAGGTACTGGAGCAGGAACACTATAGAAGCCATGGACCTCCTAGCCATGTTGGGCTGGGTAGCAGAGGAACCTGGCAGTGGAGGAGGAGAAACATTCCTACAAGTGTGGCTTGTAGGACTCCATAACCTGATCTCAGCATCCTCTTGCCCTAGATATCCTGTCACCTGTGTACTTTCCTCAATTGCAGTAACTCTAGAGGGAGGCTGTTTCTTCACTATCCACCAATTCCAAAGTGGAACATTAGAAAAAGATGATATCTCCTTAACATAAAATTCAAGTGTGTGCAATCACTCTCAGATACAATTTGCTCATCTTTCACTAGCCCTTAAATATCCTCTATTATGTCTTTATCAAATCCTATTTTTCTCTCCAGGCTTTGGTAATGCATACCTTTCTAGCATCATTTAATGCTTTTAACTGAAAGCACTTTTTTTCTAGAGTTTTTCCAAGTGGGCTATAAGGCTTTCAGCCCATGGGAGCTCAAAACTTCGGAGAAGCAGCTGGGTGCAGTAGTAGAGGTGTTGATTTTGGTGCCAGGCTGCCTGGCTTTGGATCCCAGCTCTGATGCTTCCTAGTTGTGTGACCTTGAACTGTGTATTTATTCCTCAGTTTCCTTCTCTGTAAAGTGGGAATAATAATCTCATGGATTATTATGAGGCTTAAGTGTGTTAACATAGGGAATAACCTCATGAAGAATGCTGTATTATGGAAAAAGTGGTCTAGGGGTGTTTCTAGGATTATGGAGTTTTCTTATGTGCTGATTATAGGACTGCTAGAAAAACTTGCCTTTGAATCATTAATTTTCATTGTGAGCACAATGAATTTTCCTTTTCGTGCATTCATTTCTTCCAGTTTCAGTGAACTTGCAGAACAGACTATTATGGATCACATAAAAGAAGCATCTTTTCTTCAATTGTTAGCATCTCTAATTATACAAAGAAAAACAGTAAAATCACACCACCAGTCTGTCTCCACCACAGGAAGGGTGAGCCTGGGAGACAGACCTTCAGTTTTTCCCTAGTTTGAAGAAAATAATTTTGCCCTCACATCCAATCAATATCTTTGCTGAGTCTATTGTGAGCTGATAATTTAAATACAATTGTCTCCGTAGCAACCATCCTTTCTCCAGCTGCCTTCCTGCCTTTGAAAGAGCTTGCACTTATGAAATTCAGTTTCAGCCAGAAACTTTATTTTTTTCTATAGAAACTGGGTTCTCTCCCAAAACAAACTCTTCACAAGATTAAAAAAAATCCATTTCTGAAGTAAAAATTTTTAGAAGTTTAATTATAATAGTAATGGCACAGCATTTTGCATGGAGATGGAAGAGGTTTTGTTGCCTTTCCTCTTCAGTTACTGGATGGTCTGTATGGGGTGGTGAGCACAAGGGACTTGTAGAGCCCAAGTAGCACCACAAGATGGTGGAGCTAGAAGGTGGTTAGAAAATTTAATGAAATATCCTTTCTCCTTCCTGTTTCGTAGTTGAGGAAACAGAATACTAAAGGTTGAATGGCTTCTGACAAGGACATAGAACTTCTAGGACTAGGGACCAACATAGGAGGCAAACCCTGATCTCTGCTTCTATGCTCTAAGAGTTTTTGCCACCCAGATGTGGCCTCTTAGTTTTATTATAAGAGGTGGTCATGCGTGAATAGAAGTGCTTTGAAATTAGAAAAACTGACTCTTGAGTTTCTGGGTATGATGGNTCTGTCTGGGTTTAATGGGACATCCCAGAGCATATGACCTTCAATATCCACACTAAGAAAGCCTTGGAGAAACCTGGTGAGTAGGTCACCCTATTTCTAAGCCGATTCATAGATATATGTCAACTTCAATTTCCTCATCTGTGTTTGCAATAATCACTGGTCCCTTGGGTTATTGTGAAGATAAAATAAAATAATGACAATCTATATCATTTCTTTCCTTAATCCTGATTTTTGTCCAATTAGAACATCTTGAGTTCCTTTAGGTGGAAAGAACTTTAATCATAAGTGACAGTTGTGGTTCTTTTCCAGGTTGGCTTAGATTAGGGCAGGTTGAGAAGCAAGATTTTCCTTCCAGAAGGTCCAATACTCAGAGGCAAGTCCTGAGAGACATCCTAAATGCCACCCACAATGTGAAAAATCAAAATTAGCTTCTTGGCTGCCTGTGGCAGCTGTGATTAATCATTTTGTAATGAGACAGTGAGAGAACAACTATTTATTTGCATTGGATCAGGAAGATTACAGAATATAATATTTTCATAAATTTGTTAGGATTCTAGATATACGTTAGTGTGATAAATAGTTTAGGCTGCAATAGATATTTTCTTTTCAATAAAGTTATTTTGGGGATATATTTACATGATGAAATAACCTATTATTTATCCAACTGCATTTTTATGAACTAATTTTTCTTTTTGTGCCAACTTGCAATGGTGATTCATTACTTTCTGCCCCTCAATTTTTCTTTCCTTATAAATAGTTTCTTGTTTATTATTTTAAAGTGTATATCTCCCTTCAGATCCATCGACTGGTTTTGCATGGGATCTCTGTTGTAAAGCAAACTGCTTCCAAGAACCAAGGGCTCAAATAAAAATGAATCATTTTATACTAATTATATGTGGGCTCTGCTACTTACTGGTTCTGTGACCTTGGGTCACCTCCTTTCTTTAAGACCTTGCTTACTGACTCCAGAAGATTTTGGTGCAAAATATGTATTTAACAGCTGTTGAAAGGATAAATGAATGCCCAGATGAGGTGAGCATGAATGTTGTGTAAAAGTTTTAAATTGGAGGGTCAGATGAAGGAATCTTTAGAGAAAGTGTTTCTGTTATAGTGGTACCTTGATGTATGTACTCAATTCTTTCCATCATTCTAATCAGAAGCCAAGATGGACAAGAAGCAAATCTAATTAAATAGTTACTTTCAATGTTGATCTTACAGGGAAATTTGAATCAGTTCTCATTCAATTAGATTTGTGACCAAAAATCATAGAAATAATTAAGATTGTGAACAAAGGTGCCACTGTATTCCCAGAGAGGCAGAGTGAGACACCTCTTTGTACCAGTTCTCTCATCTGGCATTTCTTCACCTAAGATAAGAGGCTATGGGTTCTTGAAAGCCTGTTGACTCTTGGTATTTACTGAGTATGGGGTTTAAGTTGATCCAGAATAGATAGAAAATTTTGATAGAGGAAAATTTTACTTTTTTACCTACTTCATTCAAATTTTACTTTTTTACCTACTTCATGATTAAACCAGGTCAACTCTTGAAAAAACCCCAGAAAATTGATTATTATATGCAAAATGAGATTAGGTAGACATTGACAAAGATTTTTAATTTGATCAAATTTTAGTCAGGCCTCTGAACTTCTCTTAGGCCCATCTTTGTAACTCATTGTAAAATTTAAGTTCAGCAAGAAATTTGTCAAATCAGTATGGCAAGAACTCTTTGCCCTTGATAACTGATTGTCCTTGACATCCAGTGAGGGTCATCATCCTCTATTCCTCTACCTGATGTAAGATCCCCTTGTCTGTCTTCAGTAAGAATCTTGTTAAGTACATGTAGTATGAATATACTTTTGTCCTTAGTGTTACCTCCTAGAAATTCTCCATCCAGTGACTACCACTGTGCTTCTTGGCTATAAATTCCCACTTGGCTCCACTATATTAGAAGGTCAGTCATCTGTCACCCACTGTAAAATTCCACCATGGTGTTCCCTACATGTGCCTTAATGATGCTGACACAGGATTTTAGCAAGTCTCATTGAATAATTTTTTCTTTAACAATAGCTATATAGATAATCTAGGATAGAAACTGTATTAAATAAGAACCCACAGCTCCAAGCATTCCAGGAATGGGCCTGCATGGCTGTGTGACCCAGAGCAAGTTCCATCATGCTCTCCAAGTTTTGGTTTCCTCCTGTGTAAGACAAGGAATTTGGACTAGGAAAACCCATCTCTGACAAAACTAAACAAGAAAAGGGGATACAAATGAAGGACCATTTTGTATCTGTGTATAAAAATAGTTGGGATAGATATACAGGTACTTTCTCTTAATTCAATGAGAAGAAAGATTTGTACTAATATGAATAACCACTATGAAGACAACAATATGCAATGTATTAATTATTGAAACTGTCCTAC
>NDGM011251286.1:13668-27096 GCA_002564305.1 Octomys mimax | reverse complement strand
TCTCTCTCTCTCTCTCTCTCTCTCTCTCTCTCTCTCTCTTTCTCTCTGGCTCTTTTGCTCTCTCTCTCCTATTCTCTCTCTCTCTTCCTCCTACTCTGTCTCTCTCTCTCTCCTCTCCATCCACTCATCTTGCCTTTGACTTCCTCCCACTCACTTATTTAGTGATTGTTACATAAATGCCTTCCCATGAGCCTGTGTTGTGTACTATCTCCTCAAGTGTAGGTGTTGCCACCCCAATCCTAAATTCACATTCTCCATTACTCTATCTCATTGTCTACTGTATTTTTCTTCATAGCCCCCCATAACTTTATCATTTCTTTATGGCCTATGTCCCACTATAGACATGAGCTGCAAGGAGAAAACACTTCTGAGAGCGTCCTCATTCTATTTATTATTGTGCAGTCAATACATTATAGAACACTTGACATAGGTGAAAAAATCCACGAGAGTGATACATAAGTTCTGTGCTTTATAACATTGTATGCGAGTCTAACAACTCAAGAAAGTAAATATTGTGCAATTTAAGAAGCAAAGAAGGACAAAATAAGCCCATAAGTTTATCGTGTGCACCAGTTTTATCTTCCTGACGACCAGGAGGACACTAAGTCAATGATTCCATAAAAGAGAAAGCAAACAAGCAGAAACATAGATGTGGTTCCATTGTGCTCCTGTAATTCAGCATGATCGTGGGAATGCCACCAATACTGAGATACGGCATGGATATATCAGTGATACATTTTCCCTTTGTCATAAGCTCCAAAGTCTACGTGGGGATAGCTCAGAAGCCACAAAGCATAACTCTATGCTATCAACTCTCTATAGAGATTCAGAACATCAGAAAAGGCGTTAGATTAGGGCAAGCCAAATAGCTCAGCGTATTAAAGCACCTGCAAGCAGGCGCAAGGGCTGGGGGTTCTGCCATGCCAGCCCCACCCTGGGGGGCGCTGAGACAGTGATTGAGACTGGGCATGGTGGCGCACGCTCTTGGGAGCGCTGTAAACAGGTGGATCACTACAAGTCCAATCTAGTAGTGAGACCCTGAACACTCTGTACACCCTTCCCTAAAAATACAAAAAAATAACTAAAGAAATAAAAAGCATTAAAGACTTTATGTTCTATATATCTGCAGTACTCAATTAGTAGAGATTATTATTATTTATAGAATATTAGCTACTTGGGGTTGGTAATTTTGTATGCTAAAAACAATGTGGAAAAACTGACTATTTTCCAGTAAAAATAGCACCCAAAGCAAACCTTTACCCATGATTAGGGGCAATGGGGAAGTGAATTCTTTGAAAATAACATGAAATAATGACACATTATTTCACAAATGCAATCTCCTCTTTTCTAATTCAAACACAGTTGAATATGTAGTAGTTTGCAAAGGCACATAGAGAAAATATGAAAACCACCAATTAATAGTGAGAAAACGTTTTCTAGGAAGTACTAACCATTAGCTTGAACAGAGAAGCACACTCCCCAAAGATCCATTTTTTACCCGCACTTTTTATTCTGAATACCCTGCAAAAACAACCACCAAATGTTGCTTTTAGTTCCTCGTAATAATAAAGATACTTTACAGCTTACATTTATTATAGTCTTTGTGGTCATTTGCATAAAATTACCTTTCAAAACAAGAAAATTCAAGATCATGCAGGACAAAAGAAATGTGAGTTTTATTCTGGAGCACATTTAGTTTTCCGGTCATCATTCTAGTGTAATTTCACAGTCCTTGACAAGATTACTGGAAGAGCTAGGAAAGATTGATACAAGTACAGTGGAAATGCAGCCACATGGAACAGAAATGAATTATGTGCATTTTCCTCCTCAACAAGAGAGGCCTGTCCTGTGAACCGACTCCCAAGCACTCTGGCTCTACTCTCACAATGCATCCATGAGCTCATCTCAAGTACTGAGTGGTGCGACCCAGCATCTGATGGACACCAATGGAGATGACCCTCCTGTCTCTTGTGCAGCTTCCCGTGAATGCTTCTTGGAAGGGTGATACTGACGTGTCCAGGACAAGGTCCTCCTCTTCTACCTGAGGCCAGGACCCCTGGACACTGGCAGCCACTCCAAAGGTCCTGTCCCCTGCTGAAGCTGTGCACTGTTAGTTTTGTTATTATTTGACATGTGACATTTCTCTTGATGTCTTTCTTCACCCAGCCCTTCTCAAGTAGGTGTGCATAGGTCACTTCACACTTTAATACTGACAAGCACACAAATATGATATGCAGGATGAGGTAACATTGTCTCTTCTATTTTTCTTTCCTAATAGTTGTTATGTAAACACAAGGCATCAGCTCACCACATACACAAAAATAACTTCCAGATATTTACAGTACTTCATTTCCCCAATCTTTATAGATTTTAAAAAATAATTATTATAATTTCCTTTTAGTTTTTTTTTTTATTCCACACAGCCAGGAGAACAGAAAAACAAAAATTCCAAAATATCTACCAAATTAGAAAAAAGCAAAGCTCCAGGAAATAATCCATAAATGAAGCATGCATCTGAAGATTTTACTTTTGAAAATGTAAAACTAAAATATATATCTATTAATATCAAGTATTAAATTAAACTTTTCTTGCTTAATAATGGAAAGAATATTGGTCAGATTTTATGTAAGGTTAATCTAGGCTAAAGTAAAGATCTGGAAAATTGCATAATATATCCATTAATATTAAGCCAAATTTCACAACTAAGCATTCCCATTATTTAATAGAAAAAGGAGATAAAACACTCAAATATTTCTTGTTAATTGCTTTCCACTCTAAAATGTGGATGTAAGTGAACATTTTATAGTACTTTTTCTATTTTAGCGTCAGAGATTGAGAGGGTATGAAACATTATTTAAGAACAGACAGGTATGTTGTTAAGCACAGGTATTCAATTCTCTTTGAATAATATAAAATAGAGATATGCTACCTTCCCAGATTTGCAGTACGCCCTGGAAATCCATGTAGGGCAGGGGAACAGAGACTCCAAGGGGCAGATAGAAAGCCTGTTAGCACTGCATATTAATCACAGACAGTGCACAGGATCGAAGCCCACATTCAAATAACACCCATTTGTCAAGCACCAGAAAAAGTAGTATTAATTTTTAGAATGACAATTCACTACAAGAAATATTTTGCTTATTTTTTTTCAAGTTGATGGAAAAATCATATATAAAGCTTCAATAAGTAATGCAGGGGGTGCATGAGGTAACCTGAATCCAAATAATCAGAAAATTGGCCCGAAAGGGAACTTGGCTTCTTGGTAGCTGAGGAAAAAAGCCCAGAGGATACATAGAAAAAGATACAAACTCATTGGAAACTTGAGTTCCAAAGTTCATCAGGAAAACGAGCATGACAAGGGCCTCCAGCAGAACAGCCCAAGAGAACTAGCAGTCTCCACCAGCTCTAACAGCTTCTCCAATAGCATTCCTACCATGTTCCAGAAGCTTCTCCTGCTCTGCCTTTATGCTTCTGTCATGGTTTGGGGTACTTGCAAGGGAAACAATGCAATAAAGGACACATTTTATAGTATTAGTTTATAAGGAATCACTCAAAGAAAAACATACAAGGAGTGAAAGAAGTCTATCCACACACATGAACATCGAAGATTCCAGCTGAGGGCCTACCTCATGGATCTGTGATGGAAAGGCCCAAGGGTCAGTGGTGGAAGCTAAGAAGCATATGCCAGCAGGATAAAGTATCTGTGGTAGCAAGCTTAGGGGTCTGAACTGGAGCTAGTAAACAGCGCTCAAGGTAAGCACCAGAGCTCCCCCAAAAGTACCATAGCCATCCTCAGCAACAATGAGGTCACAAGCTCATTCAGTGATAAGGAAAGTTGAGTTCCCATCACGAAAGCCAATGCAACAAGCTTTTCCATGAGGCTGAGCAGTGCACCATCTTCATCTCCAGAGCCAGGAAGCGATGCTGAAGATGAGGACCAGAGCTCCTCCAACGTGCTGGGAAAGCCAGAATGAAAAGTTCCTCCAGCAGAACAGCCCATGAGAACTAGCAGCTTCCAACAGCTCCAACAGCTCCAACAGCTTCAACAGCTTCTGAAACTCCAACTGCATCCTTACCAGTGTCCCAGCAGCTTCTCCTGTTCTGCCTTTATGCTGCTGGTAACACTCCTCAGGTGGATCTCCTGCACCTAGCATCATGCTAGTTTAATTCAGCTGGAGGTAATAAGTTGTCCACCAGTTAGAAATCCACTACAAAACTATTCCACCAAAGACGTATGTACAGGCATAAGAATGCATTATTTATTTTCCATGGCTGAGCCAAGTTGAATAAATTGGTTCAATAATATAAAAAAGCTAAGTTTATTGCACCTGCAAAACAGGAACAATCAAACAACAGCATTATTGGGTTTATTGCTACAATTTTCATGCCTAGAAAGTGCTTGTAACAATGATGGGCATATTGCAAATATTCTTTTTAGAAACAAGTTATGTATCTTTTTCATTACAGAGAAAGGGCTTAGCATTTTCATTATATACTTTTACTGACTTCTACAGAATTTCTCTGGATATTATCACAGAGAGATAAAGTAGGAGCAAGGGATTAAATTATCACGTTTATGACAGTGGTGCTTAAGGCAGACCCTTTTACACTGTAGAAGCTCATGGCTGTATTTTAGTTTCAATGATAGTAATTCGAAATATGCAATACAATAAAAATCCCTTTCTACTCAAGGACCTTTAAATTAAAATTATATTTTGGACTTTATATATTCAGAGTCTGATACAAATTATGCTGACTCGCATTTGAATCCTCCAAAAATTTACTGACCTTTAATCATTTATAAACCTGTGGCGCTAGGGCCATTGATTAAAATCACATTAATGGCTCAATTGTGAAAGATAAGTCTAGTTTAACTGATAAAAAAGAATAATTAGGAAATCAGTGCTAGTATGTTAAGCAGCTGAGAAAATTAAATGCTTATCCAAACACTGTGACTCTACCTCTATGTCAAATAAAAGTACACTTGTCCCTGCAGCATTTTTTACATGTATACAAACAGGAAGAAATACGCATCTCAATATAATGTAAAGCAGGAGCTTTAAAAGGGAAGTAGACCCAAGCATATGTGTAATAACTGAAAAGCAGAATTTAAAAGAAACTGATTATTATAGTCTGGACATTAAAATTAGAAAATAACATGAGTATTATTTAAAGAGATTAATTGGAGAAATTATTTAAAGATAGAAAAAGTATAAAGTTGTATTTTATTTTATTTTGGTATTTTGTATTTTTCAGGGAAGGGTCTACAGGGTGTTCAGGGTCTCACTACTAGATTGGACTGGTGGTGATTCTCCTATTTACAGCCTCCTAAGAGCTGGGATTACAGGCATGCGCCACCACACCCAGTCCCAATTGCTGTCTCAGCATGCCCTGGGGGCAGAGCCTGCATGGCAGGACCTGGGATCGAACCCCTGGCCCCTGCGCCTGCTTGCAGGTTCTTTAATCCACTGAGCTATTTGGCCGGCCCAAAAGTATAAAATTTTGAAAGAAGTCTTTCAAAAGTTTTGTCTCCAAGCAAGAGGAAGATTATAGGCTTATAATTAAGTGAAAAGACAACTACTTTATGGAAGTTCAGAGCTAGAAAAAGGATGAATAAAAAGGGCCCCATAAAGTTGTCCTAGGTGCTTTCTGTGATGTTAAACAAACAGCAAATCTCTTTGAGTTTGAAGACGAGAATATAAATAACTCATATATTCACAGGCAGTTTTCCTCTCCACTTGACATAATTACAAAAATCAATTAACTCTAGCCTGAAGATATTTGGCAAATGTGTACAAAACAGTCAGAAATAAAATGTACAACTGTTTAAGTAAAGCCTATTATATTTATGAAGTTTGAGGGAAGGCAGACAAGCACAGGGAAGGTAAAGTACCATTAACAGCATTCATCAGTGCCTCTTGCTGTTCCGTACTCTTAAAATCTGTTTTATTTCTCTAGTTTATATTTCAGTTTTCCCTACATGATAGGTGGCTGTACCTACATTTCACATGTGAAAACACTAAGGCTGAAATATATTGTCCCTGCATGCTAAAAGTTGAACACAGGTATATACTGAAGAGCTATAATTGTTCTATGAATTAATAATTAAAGCTCTAAGATTTATAATACATAATGAAATAATGATAGCAAACATACATGTATATATAACTATGTTTTCTATGTACATAAGATTAGAGCATGACATAAAGACTAAAGACAAATGAAACAAGAAAATGTAAAACACATTTATTTTCACAGTGAAAATTTTGGAAGGAAATTGTCTCATGCAGTAATTGATTATTTTAAATGCTCGTTTCCACTTATACTGTTCAAAATGTAATTTGCTCAATAAATAATTTTTTAAACTGAAACATTCTCACACTTTTTTTAAAAAGTACTTTGTACAATGATCCACAGACTATATTTGACAGTGTAAGTCCTTATGATAAATACATATCCATATATAGCCATATGTCGATTAAAACTGTAGCTTAGGGCCAGTCAAGTAGTTCAATGGTTAAAAGGCCCTGCAAGCAGGCACAAGGGCCAGGAGTTTGATCCTGGGGCCTGCTGTGCCAACCCCTCCCCCAGGGCACACTGAAACAGAAATTGAGACTGGGTGTGGTGGTGCACACCTGTAATCCTAGCTCTTGGGAGGCTGTAAACAGGTGTATCACTACAAGTCCAATCTAGTAGTGAGACTGTGAACACCCTGTAGATCCTTCCCTAAAATACAAAAAAAAAAACAAAAAAAACAAAAAAAACAAAAACAAAAAAAAACAAACAAAAAAAACTCAGGCTTAAGCAAATCACATTTTATGAACATCTGCAATATGTGAATGTTCCTGTTAATTCATAATTACTTTAAGATTTCCTGTGGTATTGCAGAGGTTTTGTGGAGCCTGTCTGTGCATGTTCATGTGCGCATATGTGTGTGCGTGTGTGTGTGTTTATCATTGGGCTAAACAGGACATCCAAAGCCCAAGAACATATCTCGACTACATAAGAATATTATAAGAAGTCTTTACAAATAAGGCCACTGCAAGACAAAGTTACTTCAATTGGAAATTTAAAATATTATTAAGCAAATACATATATTCAGAGTGATATGTATTAATAAAAACAAAATTAGCCATAGTTAATATTTAAGAAAAAAATAGATTCTGCCTGAGCTTGGGGGAGACAAAGGATGGATGGGGACAGATATAAAGAAAGAAAAGTGGACCCCATAGACTGAGAAATGATTTGGATCCAGGATTTAGATTCTGAGTTATCCTGGTCCTAAAGTTTATAGCAGCAGTGCTCTCAGCCCTGCATAAGTGACCTCAACATTATTTTTAATAAGCTTCAAAGGAATCATTTATTGTACTCTAAAGCAATACAGTGGAGCACCACTAAAATGGATCCTGTTAATGAAAACAATTATCCAATTTGACGTAATTAGACTATTTCTACTTACTGCCCAATAGCCCAAATATTAATACTGTCTTGATCATGTGAACATAATTACTTTATTTAGTAAAAAATTGCACTTAATAGATTATTCAAACTATTCCCAACTATATTGCTTTCAAGACACTTAACCTCTCAATCTGCTGAGCAACCTAAGAGGGCCCGTGGCCAAAGGCCATCTCTAGTGTCCATTCTACCTGTGAAGGACTGTGCATCTAATTTCTCAGGGAAGATGACTGAGGAGAGGGGCTGTGCAGACCTAAAAATCACTACCTCAGAAGAACGAAGCCTGTAATTCTGGGGCAGCAATCAATCTACATCCACAATTTGAAAACAGAGAATGAAAAGCTTACCAGGAAATCATGGTGCTAGATGTAATGAAAAGGGAAACGATTTATATGAAACAGACCAGGAAGAAAGAGCGAGAATATGAGGTGCCAGAATGGATGATCACAGATCACCTCCTGAAGTGTAACTGGCTGAAACAGCGAGAGAAGGAAAATAACCTAAGACCAGGATGCCTCGTATAGCAAATCAAGAAGATAGTATGGCTGAAAAGTTAGACAAGAGTAGCCATAGAGCAATTCATTCAAAATCAGAAAACAATATTTTATGCTTCTAGTAAATGATATCAACTTATAAAATGATCCCTACTGAAGCTATTCTTCTCTTATTTGGAGTCGCTGCTATTTTTATAACAATTCTGTAATACTGTGGCTACTTATGGTTTGTCATCTTAGAATGCAACCTAAAGCAAATTTACTCTTTTCAATGGACCAAGGTTATATTTCTTCAGGACAGTTCATAGTTCTAGGGACACAGCATCTATGTTTAGGTGACAGGCAGTTCAACTGCCAATATTAGTATCCAATTGGCTCTGCTAGAAACAGTAGTCAAACAACAGACAGAGAGACTGGACAAAAAGAAAAAAGGAGCAATCACAGATGCCACCTTCCACTTTTTTTTTTTTTTTTTTTTTTCAGTGCGAGGGATTGAACTCAGGACTTTGTTCTTGCCAGGCAAGCACTTACTCTACTGAGCTCTCTCCCCAGCCCCTATTCTCTTTCTGATTTAAAAAGAAAAATCAGTTAAATGTTTGAATGAAGACAATTCATATCTATTTTTTTCTTTACTACCTGTGAAGAAAATAAAAAAAAAGGTCTCACAAAACAACGAAAAATCCTAAATCCAATTTTTAAGACACATGAAGGCCTCAGATAAGAGGGAATGACCCAAGCTACTGCTGAAACAGAACCACTAGCTACTGAAAGGCAATAGGCACAGGGCTGCTTAGACCTGGGCCAGACTGTAAGTAATGACACGCTTTTAGGGACAGCAGTGATATTAGGGTGTTCCCTGCCCAAAGTTTACCCCCAGTCAGTTCCAGTTCATCTCTTACACTCCAGCATGTCTTAATTTTTTCCCTTTCCCTTTTAAAATCTGTCCTAGTTGCAATGATAAATTATGAAATCACCCTATTTTCAATCTCTGTTAACCAGTATGCATGGCCATGAAGCCAGAACTTATTACATTAATCAGTGCAAATGATTAACAATATATAGGAGGCTCTTACAGGTAAATTTATAGGGATACATCTTTGAAAGAATAGCTAAACTTAAATTCATATATTTTTATTTATATGCTTCAACTTTGATGTATATGTTGTACAAAAGTCATAGCTATAGATCTGACTCAATGTTTTAGGAGCAGAAAATAAACAGACAGGACCAGTGAGATAGCTGAGTGGACCAAGTGCCTGCTTAAGCAGGGACAGGGGTTCAATGCCATATTGGCCCTACCCCGAGTGCTCTAGACACCGAGACCAGGTATAATCCTAGTGCTGGGGAGGCTGAAAATAGGAGCCTTCAACAAATATATATATGAAAGAAAGAAAATACACAGAATTCCACCTGGTCCCAGGCATGGCACAGGTTCTAATGCACACCCAAGTCCTTGACTGGCAGTACATTTAAATGTAAATTTGATCTCCTGAAGAATGAATACTATTTTCAAAATCCTCAAGTCCATATTTTCCATTTTTATAGGATTTCCTTACAACTGATGAGATGGAGAGATTATAGGCACATGTAAGATGTTAAGTTGAGACTTGGGAGATTTCATGAGTAATGGGAAAATTTCACTTGTAGGAAGGGATAAAAGTAAACAAGGCAAGATATGAACATACGACTTGATATAAAATCCAAGACTTTTTTTTTCTACTCTGTGTAGCTGTTTAAACAAGAAAAAAAAAAATCAGCATTAACCCTAAATATTATCAATCATAAGAATTTCTAACTGACAAAACCTCACTGAGATTAGCTCCTACTTATTCAAATGTTCTTATTGTTTATTCTGAAATCAAACAGAGAGTGTAGGTACAAGACCTGGATCTTTTATTCTTGCCATGCTTGGAAAGGATCAACTGAATAAGAACAAAACAGAGTGAGACAACCAAATTTAGTTCTAATAATTTCACACCTGAACTGTTTTCACTAGATTAAGCATCAACTCCGTGTATTTTAAAAACAGTTCACAGAGCTAACTATGAACAAGATGCAAAAAAGAAAAAAGCAAACAGACTCCTCTCTGCTCCACTCTCAATTCAGCCAAGTTTTACAAGCACATACGTGCATGCACATGCGCGTGCGCACACACACACACACACAGCGCACACACAATCCTTCTCCATTCTTTGGAATCCATACCAGTTTTTACAAATGTCTCTTCTTATCAGATAGCATAGATCCTTAACTATGAAGGTACCATGTTCTGTGAATGCGAAGGAAGGGAGGAGGAAAGAAGAGAGGGAGGGAAAGAAAGAAAGAGACAAAAACAGAGACAAAGGGAACAATTAATAGGCATGAACAACTAATATTGCAGCATGATTCCATATGGAACTGGTCGGCCCATTTCCAACTTATACTCCCATCCTTTTCACAAATTTTCCTTCCCTTCCTCCACTAATTACGTTTGAAGACAGATTGTAATTAAAATATATACAATTAAAAGAAAATATCATTGTATATGAATTTAATCTATGACAACATAACAAACTCTACCTGCAATATGAAATGAAGAAATCAATAATGTGCAAGTTAATGCAAATTACCTTTTCATTATAATTTTAATAATTTAAGATTCTGTCATCTGTCATTCTGTTTTACATTGGAAATGGAATTCAAATAAATTAATACTGCAACTCTCTTAATATTAGTCCCAGGGTCTGTGGGGTTATTGTGTTCTGTTTTTGTTGTTGTTTTGATTCACATATAGTGAAAAACATGAATAAACATGCACATTCTAAAGTGTCAGCAATATTATTTGGATTTAATAAACCTGAAATGACAAATAAGTTCACATGAAAGTCGAAAATCCTAAGGTTCTTTGTATTTTAGAATTAACATCTTCTGACTGTAAGTGGCTAAAAATATTTTAAAAGGTTCATACTTGAAATTGGAAATGGGCATATCAGCGTTGGATCTGAGGAAAACTTTGAAAAGAATGATTAGAAAAAGACTTTCTGGAGAGATAACTCAGTGGTCTAAGCACATGCGTGGCAAGTGCCAGGATCCAAGTTTGATCCCCGGTGACACGTGCTGTGCTGGAACCTAGGCATGCCATGCTGACCACCAAGGGGAAGGCTGAGCCAGAAGGATTACTACGAGTCTGAGCTGCAAAGTGAGACCCCATACGAAATAGATAAATAAATAAATAAAAGACTAGAAAAGTTTCATTTGCAGTCAAAATGGATTGGCCACTGTGAAGAATGGCTTTTCTTTCTCCATGTAAGCCAGAGAAGCTGGTGAGAGGGAGTCTGATATCTGGGCTACAACACTTCACTATTTTTTCCAAAGTCACTTTTTGTTCATCACAGAACTCCATTTCTCCCCTCTGCAAGTAGCTCCTCCTTGGCTGCTTCCTGAGAGTTGGTCAATAGCTTCAGGGTGTTTGGGGTCACTCAAGCATGTGAGTGACCTCTACAGCAGGACCCCCCACAGTGGATGCAATCACTGGAGCATCTACCCCAGGCGGATTCAATTTCCTTAGCTTCTGCTCCATGCAAATTCTCTTCTTAGTTCCCACTTTAACTGTCCTGTGCCAGCTTCATCAACAAGCACTTGGAGAGTTGCTGAGGTCTTTGCGCTGGGCTCATGGGCCACACACCACCATAAGGATAACTCAAACCCAAGCCTCTCTTACCTGAATAACTTAAGGAGCTCCCACAGAGCTGGAGGCCATCCTAACCTCAAGACTCCTCTCCAGTCCTGTGTTCCACTGTAACTTTACATTTCATCCAAGTAGAAATCCTTGCTACCTGCCTGGGTAGCCAGTACTTCAGCACTGCAAGGTCTTGTCCAGTCTGTGTCCTCACCTGATACACTTGCTCATGACAGTGTGAGCAAACTTCTTTCTTACAAATGAAAGCAGCTTATAATATAAGTCACTTACACTGGCCACATTTTTCATTCAATGTGAAAACAACAGAATTGTTACACCATAGGTTGTTGAAAGAGATGGTTTGTAAATGAATCTACTGTACTAATGTCCCCAAACTGAAACTAAAATTGCTTTGGCTTTCTAATACTCATCTTAACCAGGATATATCCCCACAAAGACCCAGCATTCCAGGATTTCAGCTCTTTTATTTACAACATAACATAGAGTCCCACGTTTACAGACCTGATGGATTGTTTTCTCAAAATGACCCAGAAAGATATAAACTACTCTCTGCTCTCAATTAAATTTGAGAAAAAAGGTTTTAAATAAAATACGGCTTTCTAATAATATTTTGATTGCCAATGGCCTTCCAGTTACTGCCATTCTTGAAACTCAAAGAGTATAACTGTCAGACTTTCCTACAAAGCTCTTTTTCCTACATGCTAGTATTATGTCTTCTCTGCTGTGTCTAGGTAGAAAAGCATTCGAGATGCAGTCTAAACAGCTCCAAAAATATGAACGATAACCAATTTCCCTGGTGTCAGAATGTGGGGCCCCCAACAGCCTCAAGGGCTCACTAGATATAAATCCGCCCTGCTAATTCTTACAGACACAAGACACTAATATGTCTTTTCTCTGCATCTATGGTTGTTTTGTGCATGATTTTCTTCCTGTTAGTCCTTCTGAAGTGTATGGATTAAAATGAATGGTTCCATTTGGAGGGTCAGTCAGCCGCAAGAAGGTCTTTAGCTGCTCATCATTATAGTGTGAAACATTTTAGTTTGTATTTGGGGTGAAGAACACTTAATAGTATAATATTAAAATATCAACTAGATAGTGTGGATTCATTAGCAATTACTATAAAACAAGAATAGCATGTATATAAAATAAAGAAAAAACTCACTTTTACGTTGTAAGTATCTCTAAAAACAGCAAAGAAAATATCCATATTTTCTTATCCAAGAATGAGCCAAAAGTATTACTGTTAATTGTTAATGTATTATAAAATATCACACATTGAATAGAGAATAGTGATTTGTGGCTGTAATCTATGTCCTTGAGAGGCTGAGTTGAAGGATCATGAATCCTAAGCAAACAGCTGGACCCCATTTCAAAGAAAGAAAGAAAATAAGTAAAGAAAATTATACATCACATATTTATGTATGTATTATAAAATATTCTGAGTTAATTCTTATAAAGTCTATGTGCTTCATCAACTCTTTCTCTCTCCCCCACCCCCACTCTCCCCAACACCTGACTGCTCCTTACCTATATAAAAAGGAAACAAAGACTGAAACACATAGCTCTAAAGGGGCACTAGAAGCAACTTGCTTGTTGAACTCATCACAGAAATTCTCATGATTGAACAAGGACTTTGGAATAATTCTCTAATATCATATGTAGTGGTTTTGCAATATTGTGAAACCATCTTTCCCCTGAAAAGAAAGTTTTAGACTGAGCCACAATATGGGGTACATAGGGGAGAGAGAGAGAGAGAAAGAGAGAGAGAGAGAGAGAGAGAGAGAGAGAGAGAGAGAG
>NDGM011251285.1:8916-24736 GCA_002564305.1 Octomys mimax | reverse complement strand
TTTGAGAAAGAACGACCTGCAGGTGTCTTGGTAATAAGAAACTTGGTGTTGTTCCCAGTTCCTCTAAAAGGAAGGCCTATCACTGGCTGTGCCTGCCTCATAGGCGTGGCAGCTCGGCGGAAGTCCTGGGACAGAAGAAGAGGGTCAGCCCTCCATGAAGTTCACCTCGTCCCACCCCTCCACAGTGGCAGATGCATGACCCCCGCCACAAGTGCCATCTCAAGACAAATTCTTCTACATGGCACTAGCAGGCACAGGAACAAAGTAGAAAGTACCCAATGGAGTAAAATCACTCATAAGAAACAAAAAGGCTAAAGAAAAGAAAATGCTCTTAGGCAGTCTGCCTGTATAGTAGTGAGAAAGGAAGAGTAAATAACTTGAACAAACCCTTGGCAAATAAAACAGTGGCACAATGGCTTCAGATTCCTTATGTTGGGAGGGCCCAGCCCCTTAATCCTAGAAAATGGCACTGTAGTATCTTTTTTAGTCCCTTCTCCCCGATTCTTTTTTCTCTCTTTCCCTCACCTCCTTTTATTACTTCTTTTCCTCTCTGGGACAGTTGAAGCGACTCAAGAACGGTGACTTTCTGGGATTCTTGCACTCTTGAGTGATGACTGCCACCTACAGAAGTTTCAGCCACCATTGTAACCAGCATCGCAACAGCATGGATAACCAGCTTGCAGTTACATGCTTCCAAACAGTACTCAACTGCAATTAGCATGCTGCTTCAAAACGTTAAATATATCACATCCACAGCTTCAGTGGCTGTGTGAACCTACATTGCAACACTAGCAGTAGTTTCCTGTGAGAAGCAGGCTTATTAGATGTTCTTGGCCCATATGGTGACAGGTGACATCTTGTTTAAATAGTGCCAGGGATAATCTATCACAGGTCAGCCCTTAGAGTTGTCTGTCTTTCTGTGGACATCGTAGCTTTTCAACACTATTCCAAAAGGTGAATTCTGGCTCTGAGATAGATCCAAGAGGGCAGAGACTAGATGAGTGACTGAATAGTATCAGGAGAGAGTATTGTGCCTTACCAAAGCCCGACATGGATCTCCTACTTAGGTGCCAGCTTCTGACCACACTTTACCCAACACTTCTCCAGTGTGCTCCCACTCACCTCCATATGAACCACAAGTCCCCTCATATTCTGAACTTCACAGCATTGGAAAACTGACTTAAATAAAGCCATTTTCTTTTAAATGATGATTCGCTACCAAAAGCATACCTTGGGCAATGAGTTGCATCCCCTCTGCTGTCCAAGATTTGGTCCCTGACCAGATCACAGCTGTCCCTCAGCAGAAATTGCAATTGCCTACTGTCAACCTTCTGTCCTAAGAACAGAAAGTAGGAGGCAGTAGAGGTCTTAGTTATCTTTTTGTTCCTGAAACACAATTCCTGACACCTATGATGCTCAGGAGAAAAGATTTCTTTTGGCTCATAGTTTGTAGAAGTTTCAGGCCTGTGTTAATTACTTTTCTCTCATTGATGGGACAAAATACATGACACCCAACATTAAAGGAGGAAAGGTTTATTTGGTTCATTGTTTGTGGAGATTTCAGTCCATAATTAGTTGGCTCCAAGGCAGGGTGGCGTGGTAAGGGGCAACAGTTCAAGGTAGCAGGAAACAGCAAAGCAGGAAGAACAAAAGGGTGAACAAGAGTAAGAATCTTTTTCTCCTTTATATTGTAAGCAGGCTACCCACCCTAGGGCAAATGTAGCATGCCCCCATCTCCACATCCTCCTCTTACACAGGCTGAGAATGCTTACAAAGTAAGGACCTTGGACCCCTGCTGAGTTACTTAGTTAAACCTCTAAATATCTCATATTCCCACAATGAATTAACAGTTACAGCATCCTAGGGCATAAATACTGTCCTAGAGTGTGTCCTCTACATTCTAGGATGTAGAACTGCTGATTCACTTAGTTAAGCTTCTAAACTTCTCAAATCGACACACTGTATCAACCATCACAAATCTATAGTCAGCTGGCTCCAAGGCAGAGTGGCATGGCAGAGGGGCCTGGCAGAAGAGAATAGCCAATGGTATGGCAAGAAGAAATCAGAAAGCAATCAATAGAGGAGGGAGGGAGATAGACCCTCGCAGGCCACTCCCCCAGTGACCCACCTCCTCCCACCAGGCTTCACCTCCCAGCATCACAGTTAGCTATAAACTCATAAGTAGACTAATGCACTGATGAGTATCATGCCCCCATGATCCGGTTGCTTCCCTATAGCCCCCCCCCATGAATGCATGAGGCCTTGAGGAGAACATCTGGATATAAACCACAACAACTGGCACATGGTGACTGGCCGCTGAAGTGGGTTCCCCTTCATATCCATTTGGAAAAACCCTAAAAGTCACCCTAGCTGCAACACTCCCCTTCATATTAGGCAAGGCCATATTCCAGCTGCTCAGCAGTACAATGTCTCCCTATTCCCAGATCTCTTCCCTCACTCTCTTAGCATGAACCCAGGAGATTCTCTAATAAACTTTCTGTGGGCAAAAATCTCCAACTTAGATTCTTAATCCCAAATAACCCAACCCAAGATAACACCTGAGTAATAACCACAGTATACCTGGGGAAAGGTAAGTCATTCTTTCTAAATTCAGTAGCAAGGGAGGAAGAATGTAGCATAGAAAGAGCTAATTAACACTGACCTTTGCTATGATTCTTCATGATTAATTTGCAAAGTTCCCCACAGGGCATGAAAACATTTTTAGTCTGGAGATATTTTTAGTCTAGAGACATTTTTAATGGTCATGACTGGGAGGGAGAGACTGCTACTGGCATCTAGTGGGTAGAAGCCAGGGATACTGCCAAGCATCATCTATTGTAGAGCCCATGTGACAAAGAATTATCTGGTTCAGAATATCAGTGGTGTTGTTGCTGAGCTACTCTCCCCTAGAGGTATCGAGTAGCCTTTGGTACATTATTCAAGTGAGTTATTCCCTGTCTCAAGGTCAGGATACGTAATGTCTCCTTGCTGGTCCTAGGCCAGACACAGTGCAAAGACCACGTTTTTCAAGACTATTAACTCTGGGTTTGGCCTCTTCCTGCTGCCAAGAAGGTGGTGTCAACATGTCTATAGGAGCTTCTGCCCAGACATCACCCACTGGGATGTAGTCACCAGGGGTCCATCTGACAAATGACCACTCACTGTGTACACATGGATGGTTTGACAGGCAAACAATGAGGTACTCTGTGTATCTCCACATCCCTCAGGGAAAGGTGAACAGGACACCAGAGTTAGGGGAGAAAGGTCATCTCCCATAAATGTAAGTGGGAGGGCTGCTGGAGGTTGGATGTTTCACCCTCTATGAGGAGGCTCTATCCCTCCATGAAACTCCAGAATGTCAGTCACCCATTTTGTAACCAAAATAGGCTAGTCTTCCAACTGCCCCAACCTCACACAGGGTCCTGGCCCTAGAAGAGTTCACTCAGAGCTTCAGGTAAGGCTTCTCATGGGCTACCCCTCCCTGCACCTTGTGGGACCCTGTGATTTCCCTGAAACATTCTCATGAATCAGATTTCTTATAACTTAAATGGTATACACAGCCCACCAGGTTCTCCAATAAGGAGAGTCCTCATATTTCTAGGGGGAGCTTATACCATTACGAGGAAAATAAGAGGTATTTCTATGTCCTTATCACCTGTGAGTTGAGTCATGCCAGTGATCAGAACTTAGCACCACTGAGGCAGTCATTGTAGATTTTAAATCCAAAACAGTGGCCTTAATTTGTTTCAGTTGGGGTGATCCAAAGTAACCATGAAAGCGATGGCTGTGTATATGGTTTGGAATATCAGCCACATACAAGGATAAGCTCAGGGTGCCTGCATAGGCATATAGTCACTGAGCATTATAATATATTATACATATGTGTGTGTTTAAGCTGGTGTGCATATCATATAATTTCAAAATGGAAATTAGGAAGGTAAAAATGTGGAGAAAGGTAACACCTAATCTCTAAATTGTAAAATACAATTATCCAACATTTTAGAATGGGTTTCTTGAGATTTCCATCCAGTCTTTGAAGACTTCATCATGACCATCGATGCTGACCAACTTCCACAGCTGGAATTACTACCAGTTGTTAGTACCTGTAAAGAAACATAATGGCTCCCATTAATTTAAAAATGTTCATCTTTAATCCGGGTGTGGTGGTGCACACCATAATCCCAGCACTCAGGAGGCTGAGGCAAGAGGATTGCCACGAGTTTGAAGGCAGCCTGGACTGCATAGTGAGTTCAAGGCCAGCCTGAGCTACATTGTGAGACCTTATCTCAAAAAAGTACAATTTTAAAATTGTCATAAATATACTAAGCTGCTAAAATGCTATCTGATTGATGAGCCAGCAATCAATTTCTATTTCCTGCTTATGAAACTGTGGCAGATCATTTGATCTATGAAGATGTATCTTGCTGCCAAACATCACTTGAAAAAGTATCACTTAAATCTAAGGAAATGGAGGCTCTGGATCAGGCCTCTGCCACTGACCTATACCATGTAAATACAAGGGTCTTTTGGACACATCTCCAACAGGCATCTGGAGCAGCTAGGAAATTAACATTCATACTTTGAATTCAAGTAGTCATTATTTACTAAAGCTTTATGGTTGGTTCAAGTACTAATAAGAAAAGAGAGGCTGGGGAGATAGCTCAGTAGAATAAGCACTTGCCTGGCAGGCGCAAGGGCCTAAGTTCAGTCCCCAGTTCTGCCAAAAAAAAAAAAGAAGAAGAAGAAGAAAAGAAAACTAAGGATTAATAAAAATCAACCAAGCATTATTTTTTTAATAGTAACAAAACTTCTGTTCATTTATGTATAGTTAAAATACATTCAAAGCACTAATGATATGTACCCAATGACCATTTGAATGTTGATTAAGCTAAAGATAGGTATCCAGACAGGTAGGAAAAGCAAAGCGGAATTTCTGTGATTAAGCTTCTCAGGATACACAAATGGTGCAGCCCGACAGTGTACAGAAGTTGGGCTCCACAGGCCACTTGATTAACACCCCTCTGGTGAGAGAGCTTATCTCATTTTCCCAAGAAGAAAACTATTTATGAAGAGTCACGGCCCTTTCTTTGGCTGGCTGGAAATGCTGCCCTCCAGCTGCCTGGAACAAGAATACTTCCATGCCCCCACTCCCTGTGCAGCGCTCCGGGGACTCTTACCCACACAGATATTTATCTTCTCCCTCCCATGCATATGAAATTCCTCTGAGGGAAGCTCCTGCTCTCCATATTACCAACTTCTCACCACCCATGTCTTCCTGGGTGTAAGGCAGCACACCCCAGGTGAAACCACGCTCACTTGAGCACTAGGCTTGCCTCTTGATGTCCACCAGGGCTGTGTACCTTATTTCTCTTCCACTTGCTCCCCATTCCTAGCACCACACTCTCAAGCCCCTTTCTTTCCACTCGCTGGTCTTCAATCTCTCTGTGACCCTGAACAATAATCCTATTACATCCCTGAACTCTATCCAGGACATTCATCTCCATCTACCTTTTTAATGGCATTGTTAATGATTTGAGGGGAGTAAATCACAGTCAAGATAATGGCTGCAAAAAATTAATAGACATGATTTTTATGATATAATATACTAGTGTACTAATCGTGAGAACAGTTAATTGAAAAGCACTAAATATTTTATTATCCATTCAGCATTCTGTCTCCTTTTACCATTCAGCATTCTGTTTATTCTTTCCCCCATTCTGAACTTTTTACCTATTATTCTTTCATAATTTCCCATAAAGAAAAACTGCAGAGTAAGATAAAGGGGATTCTAATCACTACATCTAATTAGAGGGAAGAGTAAATCACCATTTAGCATGTCATAATCTCAGGAAAAGGGGACAAGGCACAATTCAAGGAGAAGCTAATGTCTTGAGCTTGGGAAGAAATCTAACATAATCCATGGAGTGTAAAAATATTTGAGAAAAGGGAATGTTCTCTAATTCTTGAGAAAGAAAGTATCAGTAATTGTTTCCACATGACAATATTTTTTCAATTGGTTGCACTGCTTATTTGACCTTATAGCTTTTAGCCACACACCTGAGAGGGGACAGCACTAGGGACTTAATCATCGCTGAAGCCTTAGCTCAAAGCCACCATCTCAGATCCAACACAGAAACCCAGAGCACGTGCCATCAACCCACTGCTCCTCCCACACTCAACATGAGGGCCCTGGTCCCCTTGTGACTGCTGGACACCCACAGTTATTGCATGTTCATTTTCTTCCCTGTGAAGAAAAGCAAACCCAAGTCAGAACATCCACCTTCCACCATCAGAGCAGCTTCCTTCCCAGTGAAGTGAGGTATTTCCACAGCTGAGAAATCCAATAGAAGTTCTCCAAGGCTGCATTCAGTAGGCAGCCTTGCTGGTTAGTTTACATAACAGTTGGGTTTGGTTTTGTTTCTTGCTCTGGGAAGAGGATAAAAATCACAATACCGTATAAATTCTTGAAACCTAACAACCCTATTATCATCTTCATCTCAAAGGAAGTCAGATAGCAAAGCTTACAAGCTGTGTTCAATCAGCCAGAGCCGGCTCTGAGCATGTTTGTCAAATGGTCCAAGTTCTCTTTGATTCTCCCACTCTCTCTTGCTGGCGGAGTCCCCACTCCTCAGGCCTCACCATCTCTGTCTCCCCTCCCGCCCTACCCCCCACCTCTTTGCCACCACTGCTTCCCCTTACAAGATGAAAGGCTTGAGGTATTAATGTAGCCAGAACACTCACATTTTTTTCAGAGAACTCTTAAAGGCTGGGGGAAAATTATAGTTGGAATTTCAAGCCTCAGGAAATGTATTCTTTGATCATTAATCCCCAAATGTAGAAAAGTTTCAGAATTATCTGGGGAGCCTGTTAAAAATATAGATTCTAGAGTCTGTTCCACAGTCAGTCTCCCCAGAGAAGATCCAGGAATCTGCCCTTGTGATTGAACACAGAGGGCGTAGAGATAGTCCATGAACTAACCTCGCGATCACCGTGTGACCCACCTCTAAGCTCCTTCCCCTAAACGTGCCTCCCTCTGACACTTTGGAATGGGAGTTGGAGGGGATTAATTTACTGGTCGAGGGGAAAGCCAAAGAATATGTATTGAATGCAGAGAAAGAATTAGTTATAATAACCATGGCTATGTTTTTCTGCTAAACAGGATGCTAGCTTCAACTCAATCAGCTGAATCTACCAAATTGAGATATTTGATCAGCTAATTGGATCAGGTAAGAAAATGACATTGGCTTTTGTTTTAATTTCTTCATCCCATTAAGCTATTGTAAAAGGCAGGATTTATAGATGTGCATAAAGGCTTTTCCTTTCCTCCCCCTAGAAATGAGAATGAACCCAGCTCAACTGTTTTTAAACCCAGACCAGAGTTGAGCTCTATTTTCCCATTGTTAAGTGGAGGGCTCATGATAATGCCAGGTGAAGAAGGACATCTGCAGAGGACACCCTTCAACAGCCCTAGGAAGCTTCTCCTTTTGCATCGGCTGCCTTGAGAAAGTCATCGAAGGTACTTCAACACAAGGAAAGAGGCTCTTGGGTTCCAAGATTTTGCTCTAACTCTATGACTTATCCCTCCAAGGGACTCCCCCAACATCTATAAATTGGGCATTATGGCACCTTACTTACTACCTACAGTGAGATGTTAGGGCCCTCACTCTCTCGAAGTCTCTTTCAGCAATCTTGTCTCTGTTCTGCTAGTCATTTACCCTGTCACTGACCAATAACAACTGTTTGATGTAAATAAGAGCTCTCACAATTGAAATTTCATTGATTTAGGTGGTGTTTGGCTTTTACCACTAGTAAGTTCCTATCTCAATATGAGATAATTACAGTGCAATTAGCCATATTACAATGATAAATTAAGACTTTTATCTGAATTGTGACAACTATAATTTGCTGAGGAAATAGCGTCAGTGAACTTAGGTAGCCAAAAGAGGTTAAGCCCCCTTGGAGGTGGGGTGCAGAGAAGAGCATTTAAGTACTGAGTAGCTGGACAATACACCTCCGAGGGTCCCCCACCCTCAGTCTATGAAGTTGCTGCTAACCCTAAACACCATTTATTATGACAAGTGTTACTAATATCAAAATATGTTTTTACTCAAAAATGACCTGGGAAAATTATATTCTACTAAATCAAGTTGTATTTCATGTTCAGTTAGCTTGATTCTGCTACACCAAGAAAACATACTCTATCACTTTGAGAAGTGAAGAACATTTATCAGAGTGAATAACTTATTTGCCTATGTTTGATACCTTGTTCAAGAAGCACCCTGTGTCAGAGAGTGTTTTACTAGAGAAATAGATGTAACAGAAGACACACAAATGTATAAGAATTTACAAGATTGGTTTATGATGGTCAGCCATGGAATTGGATGAGGAAGTGAAGATGACGTCCACACACTGCAGACCAAAGGATTCAGTCCAAGGTCCGGAGCTCACTGCAGTATCGCTGAAAGACCATTATCAGGAGGCCAGAGAGTCTGCTTTGGAAGCCAGGAGATGACGTCCAAGCTGAATGTGAAGACTGGAGCTTCTCCAAAGAAATGGAAGCAGATCCTTTCTTCCTCATTTACCCTTTATACCATCCAGGCCATAAGGAGCCCTAGGGTGGGTCATTCACACCCTAGGGTGTAGAATTGCTAAGCTGATTAAGTTAGGCTTCTCTTAACTAAACTTCTCAAGTTTACACAATCGATCAACACACAAACCCTGGAATTCAGAAAGAGAAATTGTATGCTACATAAAAGTACAAAACTGTAAATTGAAGAAGACAAAGAAAATAGCTGTTTGATTGGGCTGGGTGGGTAGGGTTGGGTTGGTTTGAGTTGTGTTTTTTGAGACAGGGTCTCACTGTGTGGCCCAAGCTGGTCTTAAACTCACAGTGATCCTCCCTCCTCGCCTCCCAAGTACTGAGATTACAAGCATGTGCCATCACACCCAGCTAGGAGCTTTACTTAATAGTCATAATAAAACAATAGATTTCTCTCCTCACTGTCAATGCAACCTATCATAAAAATCAGTTATTATTGTTATTATTGATAAAGTACAGGATCTGCAATCTCACAATTCTCTCTGAATTGGAGTCCACTGCCATAGACAGTCAATGCAAACCATAAGGTCACAGGTGCACAATGTCCCTCATATAGACAAGGGCATAATGACCTTGGAGGGGACCAGATACTATGCAAACTTGTTCTCCTCTTGCTTCAGGGCCCACTACTCACACTTCTCCTTCTTGTTCTTGGTAACATGTGCAAAGAGAATACAGGACCCACTCGTGCTCAGGTTTCTAGGTGGGTCCAGTCAATGGGAGCATCAGCAGATCACAGGGTGGGAGGAAAACAAGACAAAGACACTGTTTTGCTGGCTGCTCAGAGCATGGAGGCCTTGCAGAGCCTCAGCTGGAGGTCAAGCTCTTCTCGAGTGGCCTTATCTCCATAGCACTCTGTCTCTCTTTGGGTTCCAATTGCCACTCTTTGCTCTGCTCCATCAGGCCTGTTGGTGACATAGCTCTCTGCTGCGACTAATTTGGCAAGTCTGTGCTATACTGGGTTGTTTATCCCAAACTCTACTTACACAGCCTGAAAACCAGGCATAATGACTCAGGCCTGTAATCCTAGCACTCAGGAGACTGAGGCAGGAGGACTGCCATAAGTTTGAAACCAACCAGGGCTATATAGTGAGACCTTGTCATAAATTAATTAATTAACTGTCTTCAACTATCAATCTTAGATATATCCAAATTTTCATCTTTGACCAGTTTGGATTACGTAGCAGTATCTACCTCGCTTGAAAGGTGGAGTCTATCTACGGTAAGCAGCTCAGGTTCTAATAACAAAGACAGAATTTTGACCACAATAGGATAAGTCAGACTGGAAAAGGGAAAGTCAGAATCAATGTTCAGAAGACTGCAAGATATAACAAGTCTAGGATTAAGAAAAGAAAAAGGCAAAAAAAGAACCAAAAAAGGAGGTTGGCTGAGAGAGGTGACCATCCTGCAAGGTAAAGTCAAAAGCAGATCCGATTCAGAAGAGCACAAAAAACCATGAGTAGAAGCAGCCAGTGTTGCACCAACCTGAGTCAGAGCAGGGAACCAGCAAAATCCCAGGGAGGACATCCCTGGGTTCAAGAGTTCAGATCATTGTCAGGGGGCAGATTTCGGATGACTCACTTTGGGGGAAAACAAGATTAAAGAAAGAAATCCATGTGGGAGATAAAACATGGGGGAAATCTCTTCTAATATCCCTAAGGAAGAGATATGCAAGGCAGGATCAGAGCAGAGCTAGACTGTCAGGCTCAGAAAGAAAATGCAAGACCCCACCAAACCAAGCCCAGCAGTGTGTGTGCTCAGATGTCTTCAAACCACCTCCCTAGGGCTAGGAATGGAACTGGCATCTGAGCAGGGACTGAGCTGGAAGCCAGGGAGGGCAGAAAGAAGATAGATGGAAAACAAACCAGTGGCCAGAGTGAAAGGGATTCCTGGGTGGGATGGCATGAAGTCTGATAAACGCCTCCTATTTTACCTTACCTCATAGAGTTCATGGGGAGGTAAATGGCCCCTCTTACCAAAAGACAAAAGCTTAAGACAAAGGTTTGTGTATGGCTTGCATTTGTTGAGGACTTAGTAGGTGCTAGGAACTAGATTTTACATGCATCTCCTTAGGTCTATGAAACAACTCTAAGAAGTAGATATTGCCATTATCTTCACTTTTTGGATAAAGAAACTGAGACTTAGAGAAGGCACATCATTTTCCCAAGGCCAGTAGAAGTTAACAGCAGCACTAGAATTCAACCCCAGCTAAGGTCACCCTTCCAACTACACAGGCAGTCTCTGTAGCAATATGAAAGAATCAAAAGAAGGCTGTGTCTATCAGTCATCAGCAGAGTGCTTGTGAGTGGGTGGTGAGTGATGTGTGTTTTTATTTCGACAAATAACCACAAGGTTGTAAGCAGAAATTGTGTTCTGCTGCCGAGCACTCTCATATGTTACTGTTAGAGCAATAATTTCATTGTTTTCAGAGAGCAATGTTATCTCTCTCCAGGAGAGGACCTTTGCCTGCCTTCTTACCAGTATGAGCAGCACCTGGTCCACTGTAGTGTGACAGTCCTTCCAATTATTTTCTTGCATCAGTTCACTTGTTGGTCTCCCAGTCAAGGTCAAGAGTAGAAGTGGTGGCTGGGCATGGTGGCCACGCCTGTAATCCCAGCAATGTGGAGGCTGAGAGCAGGAGGATCACTATGAGTCTGAGCTGTATAGTAGGACCCTGTGTCAAACACATTTTTAAAAAAAGAGTAGAAATGAAGGAAGAAGAGGAACATCATTGTAATGGAACAACAGGTTTTCAAAAGCTTTCCACTCATTTTTTTAGTCGCAGAATTCTTTGTAAATGCCATCTTACTGAGACTCACAGTAATCTAAAGTTTATAAAATCAGAACTTCACTGTTCTAAATTTAGGACTGGACCCAAACACTACCAGCCCATTCCATATACTCAGAAGTTCTAAGTTATATGACAATGATCTTTTAGGCATTTCTAATAAACATAGTCTTACCGTAGGACCTAGAAATTGTGTGCCCAGGTACTTACCTAAGTGAGTTGAAAACTTATGAGCACACAGATGGACATAAAACACAGATGTTAACCTACACAGAGATGTTAATAGAGGCTTTATTCATAACTACCACACTTGGAAGCACTCAGGATGACCTTCAAAAAGTAACTGGATAAAAGTAACTGGTATATGCATCCAATGCGCTAATAGCAATAAAAGGAAATGAGCTAGTAAGCCATGAAAAGACAAAGAGGAACCTTGAGTGCATAGTACTAAGTGAAAGAATTGATCTGGGAAGACTGCATTCTGTATGATTCCAACTGGACAGTCTAGGCAAGGCAAAAGCATAAAGATAGCGTAAAGGTTGTCAAAGGCTGGATGGAAGACTGATGGATAGAGTGGAATACGATGGACAGGTGGAGTATGAAACATTCTTAGGGCAATGAAGCTATTCTGGATGACACTACAATGGTAAATACATAATCTTATGCCTTTTTCACATTCTATAGAATGTATAACACAGACAGTAAGCCCTACTGTATGCTATGAACTGTAATTAAAAGAAAATATTGTTTCTCAATTATTTTTTTAAAAAGTGTCATTCCAGTGCAAGATGGTAATAGGAGACAATGAAGGTGAGCAGAGGGGGAAAATATGGAAACTACTTCCTGCTCAATTTTCCTATAAATCTAGAATCACTCCTTAGTATAATTAATTAATTAATTAAAATATCTCTAGAAATATTGAGTGCCCAAGGGTTTAGATCAATTCTTGTTGGAAAGACACTGATCTAGTATTAACCTTGGTTCATTCTGACACTGGGCTTCCCTAGGACAGATCAGTGCATCTTAGGCATGGGTGCCACATGGTGGGCAGAAAAATGCCCCCTTGAAGATACCCATAACTTAAGCCCCTGAGCCTGTAGGTATGGTTTCACTTGGCAAAAAGGACTTTGAGGATGTGATTAAGATTAAGTCTTGAAATGAGGACATTATGCTGGATTATTCCACAGGCCCAGTCTTACCAGGAATCTGTAGTAACAAAGTGTTGGGAGCCTGCAGGAAGCTAGGAAATTGATCAAATGTGTGTGGGTGGGACCAGGCCTGAGTCTAAAGCAAACAAGATACCTCAGTCCTGAGATAAACATCCTGTCTGGTTAAAGTCAGCTATTAGTTGCTAGGCAACCTTGTGTCACATGTTACCAATGTTGCAACAGTATAAATAAAGGACCATTTGGGGGCTAGGGAGATGGCTCAGTGGAATAAGTGCTTGCCTGGCAAGGGCCTGAGTTCAATCCTCAGTTCCACAAACAAACAAATAAAGGACCCTTTTGTTATGTGGTTGAGTTAGTCTTGCCCATCAGGCAGACTAGTGATCACCTAGCCCAGCTTTTGTCTTCTCGTCTGTCTTTTCTCATTCCTGCCACTGATTCTCCCCTGGTAGGACTGATCACAGTGAAACCAAAGAATCCCTACACAAAGGACATTTATTTGCTCAAGGAGATGAAAGTGTGACTGTAGAAGGTGTGTTGAAAGATGCAATGCTGCTGGTTTTGAAAAATGGGGTGGGGGCAAACTAAGGAACGTGGGTGATCTCTAAGATCTGAGAAAAGCAGAGAAACTGTCTCCCTCTGAACCTTTCAGCAAGAATACAGCCCTCCCAGCACCCTGGTTTCAGCTCAGTGAGATCCATGTCGGACTTCTGAATTGCAGAAATAAGAGATGAATGTGTTCTGGCTCAAGCCACTGAGATGCAGTAATTTGTTACAACAGCAATAGCAAACTAATGCAAACTGATGAACTGGAAATCCATGTTGGGCTGCTGTCCTTCCTTTCCAGCTCACCTTGGGCCCTTCTTCACCCTAGTAAATAATCATCCTTCTACTTATAAATTTAAGGGTATGTTTTGATGAGACAGAGTAGTTCACCAGGATACATTTTTTTATAATAATGAATGAGCAATTTTACTTAAAAAGAAAATCAAAGAACTCCCATCTCAACAGACTCTTACTGGGGAAAAAAAATAGTTTAATATACTGTGAAGAGTTTGTGCTTTGAAGCCAAACAAGCTGTATTTGAATCTGAACTCTGTATTTAATTAGCCTGTAGTTTTATTTATTTTTCTAATTTAGGTCAGGGTCTACAGGGTATACCGGGTCTCATTACATAGATCAGACTCACAGTGATTCTCCTGTTTTCAGCCTCCCAAGGGCTGGGCTTACAGGTGCATGCCACCATGCCCAGTCTCAATTGCTGTCTCAGTGCACCCTAGGAGCAGGGCTGGCACTGCATGCCTGGGATCCAACCCCAACCACTGCGCTCTGCTGAAGCAGGTGCTTTAGTCTGCTGAGCTATCTGGCCAGCCCTAGCCTGTGGTTTTAGACAAAATGCTTAATCTGAGCTTCAGAATCACTGGTTTGGAAGAGGTAAAATAATAATCATACACGAATGTATAAAATATGAAATCATATATGAAAAAATGTGACATATATAATGTTTTCAACAGAACAAGCACTGGGAGAAGTGTGAAATTGTTCCTCTTTTGTTCTTAGTGAAGTTCTCTGAGCACATTCTGTTCTCTAATGGTACCCCTAAGTGAATCTCATGAGCCAGATTTTGCAGTAGAAGAAGTAAGTCAGTAAAAAGATGAGAGAGGTAATATATAGTCTACCTACCAGTGTAATTTTCCATTTTCTTTCACAAGAAAACCCCCTGGCATTACATTGTGCATCGATATAGAACTGGGCCCCTGCATTGCACACTCGGAAGCCTGCACACATCTGCTATTCCTGAGAAAGCCCCACTCCTGATAATTCACCAGCCTCTGCGTCTAGGAGGTGTTTTCTGCTTAAAATTCATTGATAAGCAAAACAAAGAGCCTCACAGCACAACCAGATCGATACCTTGTATCTCTTTCTAGGAGACAGAACAGGTGACTTTTCATTGTCCTAAGCAATGATTGCATTTAGCCCTTCAGTCCTGTCATGGGTCCCCCCTCAACTGCCCTGGCCAATTCACCTGTAGCAGATGCTATCTAGCCCAGAGAAAGATGGTTTCAACAAGAAATGCTGAGTTCTCTTTCTTAAGCAATTTGTAAATCCCTGTACCATTTTTTTCTCTTTCCCAGGAAGAACAAATTGTTCTAAAATAGAATCACCAAGCTGACTCCTATGAACACAGAAAATGTAATGCATACTTTTCAGAAGTAGCAAGAACAGTCTCACTGTACAGTCCCCGTGGAGGGTCGATGTGACACGAGTGCAGCAAGGTGTTTACTTGTGCACATCTGCAGTTGACAATTATCACTGAACCCCCAAAACCAAGAGAAGTTCATTATCCAATCAAAAAAATATTTAACAACTCATAAGATTTGATGTTAGTATACAAAAAAGCCTGCTGGTAAAAACATTAACTCTGTATGTGTGTCCTGTGTTTTTGAGCTTTGTACCAGAAAACTGAGACTGAGCTACAATAAACATGCCAGAACTCACACATGCCAAGAAAAGATGTCTCCCTAAAAGCAGTGACCCTGAAGGCACACTGATTTTCATGACATTGACGTTACTCAAAACATTCTCCAACTTCTTCAAAGGAGCTGCACTCTAGACTTAGAAATATATTTCTGATAGAACTTGAATGGTGGCAATTAATGAGCTACTCAAGTGATGGATCTTTATTAAAATCCAAAGATTTTGAAGGTTGGCTTGACGAACAGTGTAGGTTATCAGTGGAAATCATACATTATGAATCAAAATCAAAGATTCAGGATAAAAACCATGAAAATGAGTTTAGAGGGCCAGCAAGATAGCTCCGCACACTAAGCGCCTGCTTAGGCAAGCTCAGGGACTGGGGTTCGATCTCAGCTACCGCATGCCACTCCAGCTCCATCCCTGGGTACAGTGAGCCAGCCACGGAGACTAGACTTGGTGGCACAAGCGTGTAATCCCACAGCTGAGGAGGCTGAACACAGGAGGATCTCTATGAGTCTGAGCTGTGTAGTGAGACCATGTACCAAATACATAAACAAACAAACAAATAAGTTTAGGAAAGCTCATGAACTGGCCCAGAGACAGATCCAAAAGGGGAGATATTTTTTAAAATGATTGAAAAGTGACATCACTAGAGTAGGAATATATAAAATTTCAAAGTAATTCTTATGAAAGGGGAAGCCCTCACTTGATGTATGCTAATAACATCTCTTTGAACAAGAGACAGACAGACACAGAGAGAGACAGAGGCCGAGAGAGAGAGAGAGAGAG
>NDGM011251275.1:7450-19604 GCA_002564305.1 Octomys mimax | reverse complement strand
GGTACACACAGCAGGATACCAAGCATTGGGACCAACACAAGTCCAAAATCCAGCAGGGCAAATGTTAAGTCCTACAATTCCATGTGGGTCATTGGAAGCAATCTATGATGAGTTGTGAGCCCCAGAGGCCTTACTTGGCTCCGTCCTACAGCACTCATGGTGGTAGCGCCCTGGCTTCTCTCCCAGGCCTGCTCTGCTCCCTCCTTGTAGTTTCCTTTAGATGGTCCACATTCCTGGCTTTTCCAAATTTCTGGGGTTTCCACTGAGTAGGCTTCCCTCTCACAGCTTCGCACACTGCCCTCTCAGGGGCACACCGCCTGGCCTCCCAGGCCTTCTTCTGAAATGAAGGTGGAAGCCTTCTTAACCTCAGAACTCCTACATTGTGCATGGGCCTAAAACGGGCGCCACGTGGATGACGCCAAGGGCTGCTGCCAGCGGGAGCGGTGGCCAGGTTTTCCTCTCTCTTGGCCGTAGGGGTCGAGTGCCTGGATCGCTGAGCATTCTGACCCTGATTCTGAGGAATAAATTCTCCATGCCGGAACATTCCGGAACCTGGTGTGGCTGCTGCCGCCGTCCTGGAACATGGAACTCTGTGGCTTTTAACTTTTTATTCTTAAAGTAAAATTGTATTTGAAAATATTTTTACATATGAGTATTGAAGAACATGATTGTTTTCCATGCTGGTTGCAAATACCTTGAGAACTAGGTGTAGTTGAGGTTGTTAGAGACTTCAAGAATGATCAGATGGAATGAATGAATCAGTGTATTCTGGACCTGTGTAGGAGGCCGCTGACCTCAAGCTTCCCAGCACAGCTTTATTTTCTTTCTTCAGGCCCCATTTTGTCAGGGAGTGCTTGGGCAGTTCAGCCCATCTGCTGTGGATCAGACCAAACTCAGTTCACAAATAAGCAGCCTTCCCATGTCTCTAGGGTGGATCCAAGCAGACTTGCCTCCCTGAGCCAGCTGATGATTATTACAAGGAACTCCTTGAGCAGGACTGTGAACGCTTAAAGTTAGAAGCACCAAGTTTTAACAGAGCTTATTAAAAACCATTATTATTACAAAGCTGACTAAAAATAATACACATGTCCACACATACGAATGCACTGATTTAAAAAAAAAAACTGATAGGATAAAAATACTTAGGAATTCAGCCATAAAAAAGATATAGAATATTGGAGAAATTTAGCATTTAATTTAATTTATATTATAAATTATAGTAATGCCAAACACAATGATTATAATGTCCTTTTCAGACATACATAGGCATCATAAAGTCTTAAAAATATAGTCCAGAAATAAAAGAATTTGGTCTGGAAAGTTGGCATGTGCCTATAATTCTGGTACTGTGGGAGGCTGAGGCAGGAGGATCGCAGATTCTGGTTCAGACTGAGGAGCTATTAAGACAATAGCTAAAAAAAGGCTGGGATACAGCTCATTGAGAAGTCACTGGGCTCATTTCCCATCACAACAAAATAGGTATATACACAACACATGTGTGTCCATGTGGACAGAGAGACACTTATATTTATGCATTCATATTTTTGTTAATTTCTGACTTGTCTTATATAAACATGTGTTTATGTTAAAGGTCATATAACTACACACACATATACACACATATCTGTATGCAATCTTCTTATTCTAGATGGAAAATATACCTCTGTATATTTGCGATCGATATTAGCATATATAAACATATAGTACCTGCTTTGACTGGGAAAATGCTCTTTGTGGTCCTTGTTTGTAAATCACTTCTCAAATGAGAATGCCTGCCTTGAAATATTTCATCAGTCTGATGGAGAGGCACAGGGTTTGGACAGAGTTAGTTTGTCTAATCTAGAAAGTTAAAATATTTCAGTGTGTAGCAAACCCTTCAAGTGTATATCAACAAGAAAGCAAAGGGTTTTCTTTCATTGAAAAGAAAATCTGCTTGCTATTTCCATAAGCAATGAACTATCACTCAAATTTTATAGACATAATGTGGAGTAAATAAATCAATATAAAACACAAAACAATCTGAATGGTTAGAATTAAGTCATGGATGAAACCACTTTGTTTCCCAGATAGTATGAAGAACAGCAGGATCTGGTGATAGTGTATTATCAGAAGCTTAGAGAGAGGTATGAAGTTCATTTGTTTTAATATTTAAAAATCAGTCTTTCCTGTCCAAATAGTATTCTAGGATCTAATTTACTTGCTTATCAAGACTTTCCATGTCTTTGTAATTGGGGTTGAGTAAGTCTCATGGTCTCTGACAAATTACCAGCCACAATTATAGGACATAAATGTGCATTCACTCTGGTAATATGTTTATTTAGGTTGTAGTTTGGATGACTTGTTCCTAACATTTCAATTTGTTCCTGGAAGTCTTGCATCTTGTAGAACAGTGGGACCAGTCAGCAAGTTATCTGCTAGCTGACAGTGTCTCCAGGTAGAGGTTCCAAAGTCCACCTGCATCCTAAAACCTGCAAGTGGCAGCTTCTCTGAAATGATCCTCTGTGTATAGATCATCTGGGTCCGTTTCCTCCTGCTATGGCTAAAGAAAGGGACATGGGGACCTACAGACAGCCTCCATTATTTGGGACATGACCACTTCAGCACTATACATGACTCTGAACAAATTTCAAGGATCGTACCTTACAGTCATTTTGTAAAGAAAGCTAGTGCATGGATGACACTGAATACACATTTCTTCTAATCTTAAAAATATGTTATTTTAATAACTGTCCAGGTATTAACACACAACTCTTTTGTGAAATCATACCTAGAACTGGTTTTTTTTTTTTCTGTCTGTCTTCCTTATCAGTTAAATAGGACTTTGGTCATATTATACATGTTTACTTAATGACATACACAATTTGAAAGAAAAAGAAGGCTTACAATTTTACAAGCTTATTAACTTGATAGTGATATTTAAAAAATGTTTAATTTAATACAGTATCAAAATAGCCCACATTTTTTGCTACACAGGAGACAGCATACTCTTTCTTTAGGTACGATATGAGCCGATTTTTTTGACTGGCTCTCCTCTGTCTGGCTCCTCCTTTTCTGCCTACTACTGAACTCCCTCCCATAACTAACCCTTTCCAGGATAGTCGCTTGCAGCCCGTTTTCTAAGAAGAAACCACACAAAAACATGAGCCCAAGAGCACTCGCATTGTGTGTCATGATCCAGTGTGAACATTGGGAACTTTCTGCCATTCCCCAGATTCTTGGCATCGCCTCATGATCTGATGACTGACATTGTTCAGGAACTGGGATATTTCTTCCATAATAATTCCCCATTGGAATGAGGTTTCTCTCCTTCCTGCTACTGCTTTGGCTCAGAAGCCTTCTGAGTTTTTGGGTTTGCATCCGGGCCCCTCTGCACATCAGCAACATGGCTTCCAGTTGAACTTCCACTGCACAAGCTCCTGGACACAGGCTACCTCAGCTGCTACCCTTACCCACATGGTTCCCTGTGCTCTTGGAGGAGAACCTGGTGCTCCTTTAGGAGAACCTAAATGCTGTTCAGTGCTGGATGCTCTGGAGATGAGGTGGGAAGTCCTGACCCACAGACAGAGGTCTGATCTCTCCACCAGGTCATGTGGTAGAAGAGCTGGGCTAGGATGAACTGAAGTGGTATAGGCTCCAGTCTGTAGGAGGTCATGGGAGGACTGCTCACCAGAGTAAGAGGTTGTAATGGTGTCAGGTATTTTGAACTAGCAATGTGAGAAAAATAACTAAGTCAGAGGTCCCAGCACCATTTCCAATGTTGCTAGATGAACACGAAGGCTGGGTTAATGTGTGATAATCCAACAGCCTTGGAGGAGTGCTTAGCTTCTAGCAGACCAGTGTAAGGAGTGATTCTGCAGGTGGCATGACGATTTCCCCTTGAGAAGCACCCAGGGAGCTGGAGACTGTCAACTACTCAACAGTTTATTCTGAGCATCACTTAAGCAGTATGATTGTTTATGCACCAACTATCCTTCTTTTGGTCTTAATTTTTCCACCTTTCTAAACATTCTTTAAAAACAATGCTGCCATGTGATTTCAGAGGAAGAAATATGCAAAGCTGCAGGGTTGTAACCAAAGCCTTAGGGACTGAGGGTCTTTCTCCTCTCCCCTCATCAGCTCTGGTATTTCTCTTAGGTGAAAATGTATACCTACAACACTTCAGGGAGCTGAGAAATTGCCTATGTTATTTTTACAGGCATGGCACATTAGTTCTGTATCAGCAGGTACAGGTATGAGGGACTAAGTTCACCCCTGGCAAGAAGAGGTCAGCCGTGAGCATGAGGTGCTCCAGCAGGCGTCGTGTATCACTCTGCTCCCTGTTCCTTGCAACTCGTGGAAAAACTGACAGCAGCCTGACTTTCTATAAAGGTATCCTAAGCATTGTCCAAATTTTGGAAGAAAATCTAATCTCTCAGGTCATCAGAAATCCAGGAGCTCTCCAAAAACCCATTTCCATGCATGATATTTTGTTTTCACTGATGTGTAACACGCTATTATTTGAATAACCACAACCAATTCATTCAATCCATTGTCAGTGGTTATTTTTTTAGCTAAGGTTCTAAAATGGAGAGATATTCATTTCAGGAATTGGAGCATTTTGGGAATATGAGTGCATCTTTATCATTTTATTGGCTCTTTGGGGCTCAGGTTAAGCTCTGGATTCCACCCAGTATTTTAGAAAATGGAAACTTTTAATGCCTCCCATATGTTTAACTCCACAATTCTAAGTAATGTGGTTACATTTCTATTTCTTATAAGAAACTTATTGCATGTTATGCCATCTGTATGAAATGATAATATTCTACATATGAAAAACAAGCATTCAGCTCTACAAACACACCCAGGGATTCCAATACTTATGTGTTCACAGACACTGAGTTCCCATGCTGGCTTTCTCCCTGCATAGTTAGAGTTTCAGTTTAAACAATTTTTTATTCTACTAGTAAGACATATTTAAAAATACATATTATATAATTTACTACTTTAAGCAAGGTCTTCTATTAAGTCATCTACACTGTTTTTATTACTGCAGATGTCAAATATTAAATTATCTAATGACTTTTTTAGAATCCTGTTTTTTGCAGTAAATGTTTCATAATTCAGTTTCATATCATTGATATAAAATTAATCCTTCCTTTGAGTATTAGTTTTCATCCTATGGAAATACCAGAATATCTCTTATTGAAGGCAGTAAAGTTGTACCAGTTGAAGAATTTTCATTTTATGCTATTTTTCTCAAATGAATTTGTTTTATTTCACTCTGTTACTATAACTTCCTTTCCTGTAGTCTACACAAGTTCTTGCATTCACCAGTAGATGGAGAACTAAAGGCTTTAACATTTGCCCAAACACTTGAGACACAGAGACTCATCTCTTCAGGCCTTTCAGGAATAAAGACGACAGTAATTTTCTTGCCATTTATTTCTAGATATATATTAACTGGAAGTCACAAAATAATGCACAAGGAAGTCTGACACATCCTTGCCTCAATCTCCCCAGTGATGACACCTTGCATAACTGTAGTACAACATGACAACCCAGAAGCTCGTGTTCATCTATTCCCTGGAGTTTATATAGTTTTCACAACTCACTCAGGCACCCTTTATATCTGTGCTTGCACGTGGTGTGTGGGAGACAGAGGGGATGCTCTTTGCAAATGTTAAAGTACGCACCTTGGTATAATTATAGCCAAGATGTTCATCTCTTTCAGCCCCACAGGACTACCTGCTGTTTCTGATTATACCCTTCAGTACGCTACTGTTTACCTCAGCAAAACTTCCTGAAGGGTCCCGTACAGTGCTGAGTACCGTTCTGAGACTGGCTTGTTTTCCCACCATATAACTTCCTTGCAGTTCATCCAAGTTATTCACAGTTTGCCCCTTTCTATTGCTGAGTCATCAGTGCACCACAATTTTTAACCTTTTTATCTGAGCAACATGCGAGCAGTATACCAGGTGGAAAAGATAAAACTTCAATGAACTATTCTATATATTTCTATGTGAATATATGCATTCCTTCTCTAAAACACATGCCCAAGAATTCTTTTGCTGAAATATTATATAATTACACTTTCAATTATCAAAAAAAAGGCTACATTTTTGTTTTTAATTGCTACATCATGTTATAGCTCCATCAACAACGTATGACTAGGCACTTTTCTGGATTTTTTATAAGCAGTAAATCTTTCATTATGTCTTCCAATGTTAGTGACTCTGAGAAGCATGTGTACATTTAATATGCCTTTTCTGAAGTTTCATTATATTTAACATTTTTAAAGGTGTTTACGTCTTCTCTAGACCTTCTTTGGTTAATTGTTTCTTTGTGTACTTACTCTTGTTTGACTTGTGTTATTTTTGGTTTTGGTGGTAAGAATGTGGTGAGTTTTATTACTGGATTTTCAGCATTCTCTAACCATTGTGGCTATGAGTTCTTTGTGGAATATATGACTTGCATGAAGTGTCAGCTAGTGTACGACTCATCGCTGCACTCGCTCGCTGAAGCCTGCGTTAGACCTAGGCGCTGTACTTTTGATGAAGAGTGAACTATGCAGGTTTCCCTTGTGATGCTTTTGATGTGAGGTCAATGAATCATCTAAGTTTATATTTTATGAACAATTTCATGTCATAAGTTATTGGTATTGTTAAACATATTTTCAAATATGTGGTATCACTTGGTGCAATTTGTGAAATTAATTCATTGAATAGTATGCAACAGAAAAGTTACTTAACTCTGTTAAGTCCATTTTCTCCACACACTCTTTGCTTTAATATTTGTATGAATAACTGGATAATACCCTTTACCTATTTTATTTTTCATATTTCCATTGTTGAGATACTTTCATTATAGATGTTTTCCTTTCCTACTTTTTCTGTGTACAGTGATTTGCTCCTATGGCCCATTTGGTGAGAAACCTTGGTACTTTTGCTTACAAAGATTAATTTAGAGATATTAGTAATTTCATTATATTGATACAACCATAAGGCATACCTACACGTATTATATGTGTGTATCTCTGTGAGTGTATATAAAGCTACATATTCTGTCTCTTCTTACATATTTTTTGTTCTTTAAGATTTCATTACTGCCCTCTTTTTAAGACATCATTTTCTAAGTAGACTCTTTTATTTAAATGAACAACTTGTGTTGCCTTCAAAAAGTACACTTAACCTAATTTCTTGTTTTCATCATATACTATAATGTGCAGCTATAATTCTGAAATTACATTTTCAAATTCTGCAGTAAATGTATGAAAAAGAAAATAACTCTAGGTAATTGTTCCCAGTCCATTGTGAATAAGTTAATTGAATCTTGTCAAAGTAAAGTGTGAATACACCAAAAATTCCTGGGGCTTAGGGCTCTAGCTCAACAGTCAGTATTCAGCAAGTGGTATTTGTGCTACTGTGAGCTAAAACTAGAGCTGCGAAGTCAGGACCTGAGAGCATGGCTGAGATGAGGATGAAGAGGGTCTCTCAGGTCTGGATTCCATCACGATGGACACAGTAGGGTCCTGGTTACCAGGGTCAACGCGGGACAGCACAGGACTGTGTATCTCCATGGAGTCTAGTCCTCACATGTTGGGCAGAAAAGAAAACCAGCAGAAGATGTGCTAGTGAAACCTGCAGGCTGAAGAGGAAAGTAAACAAATGAGAAGCCGCCACGGCCCGCTAGGTTACAGCAGACTTGCGTGTCAGAACAGCTGTGAAGATGAGATCATGCATGAATCCTGGGAACAACTTCACTGCCTGCCACTTCAGCACCGCCTCCCCACCCCCCACTGTATATGTTATAATTTGCATATTCCTCCCATATATTATCCTCTCAATACCTCTGAAGCCATATAATACATGTTTTTGACTGTTTGATAAGCCAACTCTCACTTGAAGGTCAGAGTCAGGGTCATGGTGTCCCAGGCTCAGCTCCTCAGTTTCTTCCTCCTCTGGATTTCTGGTAAGAGAAACATTTGTTCTTCTTCATGGATTCACATCCTCAGAATCTCCAACAAGTATTACATATTCAGAAGAAATGAATGCTTTCATGTTCTCCAAATAGGATGCATGTAAATTACTTTTTCCTGTTTCCTGTGTTGGCAGATTCGCTGGCAGAAACTGTCCTCACACAGTCTCCAGCGCTCCTGTCAGCAGCTGTGGGAGACCAAGCCACCATCACCTGCAGGGCCAGCACAGACATTGATGATGATATGCACTGGTATCAACAGAAACCAGGAGAATCTCCTAAGCTCCTCATTAAATATGCCACTGGTCTTATCTCTGGCGTCCCTTCCCGGTTCAGTGGCAGTGGATATGGAACAGATTTCACCCTGACAATTAAGGACCTGAAACATGAGGATGCTGCCTATTATTTCTGTCAGCATGATGATAATCTTCCTCCCACAGTGATTCACCCTGATACAAAAACCTTTAAGTGCCCGCAGTGGGAGGCCTCGGCTGCTCCTCAGGCTTGCAGCTGAGGGTGAGGCAACGCTTCATGCTTCAGCGTTTCCTTCACGCACGTGCACACTCACTTCCCCTTTCTGTGTCGGTGGTTTCTCCTGCCCTTCTCTGAGTTCTTCCTGATGCACTTGATACAGCAAGGGCCAGAGCAGCCTGAGCACATGGCGCAACTTTTCCAGTGATTGCGCCTCCAAAGCAGAGGCAAATCTCCGTGGCCTGGTCACTGCCTTTGGCCAGAGTCATTATGTGTGCCACCAAGAATCAAACTAGTGGACCATTTGGCCCAGGTTTAGGCTTCAGATAATAGCATTGAAAGTAGTCCTCCCACTGCCTCTGAGCACACTCAATTGGTAGCACTGAAGTGTTGTGAAGACAGCAACACATACATTTAAAAACACATAAAGTGAGTGGAGATTCTTTAGTGTGCAGTTTTGCTTTGTCTTTTATCTGCTTCATTTTATTTGTTCTATTTTGACAGCTACAATGTGTCATCTTTCAGTAGGTTTTTCTCCCTTTCTTTGATACAACTCAATGAAACCATGCCAGATTGAAAGGCTTTCTCTCTCTGATTGTGGAATGTGCTATAATTATTATATGTTTAACACCCTCCTACACGCCTCAGTTTTATTTCAACACAAGTATGTTTCTAAACCCAGAGAGCTTATGTAGACATCATAGGGGAAACTGAAAGATCAAATTCAATTTTGAAATTCAGAAAGTGCATAAGGAGGTGGATCTGTGAACCGCTCCCTCTCCCAGCCAGAGGATGTTGTCAGGACACCATGCGTTAAGCTCCCCTCAGCCAGCCAGGGCATGAGCAGTAGGGAGGAAGAAGGAGCTCACCAGCCCTTTGAGCAGCCAGCATGATGGGAAGAAGGCTGAATGAAACCCAGCCTAGTACTCCTTGCCTTTATACATTGTGGGTTAAGTTCTTTCCAAATCACAGCCTCATAATCAAGGCTCATTTGTGGGTGCACAAAAAATAATATACCGTTTTTCAGCATAGAGTCCCCTTAGTTATTGTACACAGGGGCATCAGTTTGTTGCAATCAAGACTCTTTCTCTGTCCCCTCCATCACACAGCCTCCCTTCTCAGCATAGGTTTCTCTCCTGTTCAGGGCCAGGCAGTGTTCTGCACCACTCTCCTAGCAGAGCCCAGCTTGGTGTGCGGGGCTCAGCCTCTCCCCAGTCTTGGAAGATCTCCCTACAAGTCACAGCTCGGCTGGGCTCCATTCTGCAATGTGGACCCTCTGTGTGGAAAAGGAAAAGTCTCAGTTGACATCTGAGTTTAGAAAATCACATGTGGGAACAAGAGAAGGGAGAACACTTGGTCGCTGAAAGGCCACTTCTCCCTTGAAACTTTTGGATTTATGTTCATTTCTTTCCTAAGTCCTGCATTTCATTTTCATCTTGATTTTTAGACCAATTGTTATTGTTATTAACTTCTGCTTTGTTGATGCCTCTGCCTGGCAAGTAGTGGTCTGTCAAGATTTATTAAGTTCTATTTAAAATAAAAGTTTATAATTTTATTAATAAGTAGGAATTTTTTAGGTTAGGTCTGAAGAGTTTATTGCGAAAATGTTGGTCAGTCAAAACCTACATATTAAATCATCACAAATAGTTTCAAAATGAAAATAAAATAATGCAGAAGGGTGATGATAACATAGCAAAAGTAATAATGAATGATTTCCATATTTTAAAGATAAATCCACACAATTTCAGAAAATTTTTAAAAATAAAATACAATATTACACTATAGTAGAGACTGATGATTTGAAATAAAAGGATGAAGCTTTGCTGGTAAGAAAGAAAGAAAAAGGGGCCAGGGAGATGGCTCAGTAGGAGAAGTGCCTGACTGGTAAACACAAAGATCTGAGTTCAATCCCTGGTTCAAAAAAAAAAAAAAAAGAAAGAAAGAAAGAAAAAAGAAAAAGAAAGAAAAAAGGAAGGAAGAAAGTAATGCTTTTGGAATACAAGGAAATGAAAGACCTCTTTAATTACAGTAGAACACACCGGGGTTCTTCTCATACCTTTGCTCCAACCATCATTATGGGACATAGGTGAGAAACAGAGCCCAATTTCTAATCTCGCCTTTGAACCAAAAGAAGCACAGTGGAACTTATTTGAAATTTTCTAACTTGTCTCTGATATTCTTAAAATCTAGTTAGTTCTATATTTCCTGATTCAGTCAGGGAAAAGAAGTATAGCACAAAACTAAGGTTTTCAGACAAACCTGTGGAAATCAGTGGTGGGCAACATGGAACATGGATGCCGCGTGTAGGACAATCAGTCGTGAAATCCAAGAAGACATGGAAGCCATGGACAGGCTGGGTGAAGACATCTTTGATAATTGATTTCAAAACAAGAGGCATCTGGAAAAAACCCACCACAAACGCAGATCCACACCCCACAAAAATTTAACAGAACTTTTTCACTTAGGTAGAACCCACATCCCAGGGGAAGTACCCAACCTTTAGTAAAGCTGTGTTATCAATACCCAATCACAGGGAAAAGTATATATTTATTTCAAGTGTATAATATTTCAATATAGGAGAAAGAGAGGGAGGGGGGGGAGAGAGAGAGAGAGAGAGAGAGAGAGAGAGAGAACAGAGACAGAGATAGAGAATCTGTCCTATTCAAATTTTAAAACACTGCAGAAACTATCACTGAACACACAAATATCTGAGAGTTACAAAACATCATCTTTCATATGATTGTCTTAAATACTTAAATAGATGTACAGAATGAAAAGGAAACAGCCAAAGAACTGATAACAGTCTAGGGAAAAAAACTGTATGGTTAAATTCAAATATCACTTACGAGAGAACAATCATATTTTCAAAGAAATTATAGAATTGAAAAAAAACCACAACTAAATTGGGAAGTCCAAGACTAGGTTTCAACAGGCAAAAGAAAGAATCAGCCATATTGAAACAGTCCTGCTGGGAATTATTGAGTCATGGAATAAACAGGAAAGCACTGAATAACAGTGAGAAATGAGATTCTAAGGACTCGCTTGATGTAACCAAGCTCCTATGATGTGTACATTATATGAGCTGTGGTAGCAAAAGGCAGGAAGAGACAGAGACAATTCTTGAAGAAATAGCAACAAGAAATTTCTGAAATTTCAGGAAACACTGATTAGAGGTACATGGCTGTAGAAAAAAAATTAACCATCTCCAAAAATGGTAACTCCTCAAAACTAATATGAGGGTTGTTATTAGTGCAAACCAATTACTAAGGATGACCCAATTGGGTCTCTGAGCAGACAGCTCCTAGGGAATGTGGCCTTATGTATTTTTAAAATTTTCTATGGTGATTATATTTAGAATTCATTATGAGGCATAAAGGAGGATACTTATGCATTTAGCAAGTATGCAGGCAGTTGTTCAAATGTCTTTTTTTTTTTTTTTTTTTTTTTNTAACCTAATCCCAGATCTTAGAGGTAGAGAAACCAGAATCTGTTGAATCAATTAGATGAGACACCATTTATCAGCTCTTCGTCATGGCAAACTGTGGTAAATGTTAGCAAATGGCATAGACCAGGGTAGAATTCAGAGGTCTCCAAACCAAGACTAAGCTGGAGTCCAGGTAGTTTCTGCAGGGGGCCGGGGAGATGGCTCAATGGAATAAGCACTTCTCTGGCAAGTGCAAGAGCCTGAGTTCAATCCCCAGTTCTGCAAAAAAAAAAAAAAAAAAAAAAA
>NDGM011251271.1:19044-39180 GCA_002564305.1 Octomys mimax | reverse complement strand
CAGTGGACTAAAGCACCTGCTTAGGCAAGCTTAGGCAAGCGCAGGGACCATGGTTCAATCCCCGGCACCACATGCCATGCTGGCCCCATCCCCAGGGTGGGCTGAGCCAGCCACAAAAAAAAAAAAAAAAAAAAAATCCTCTAAGAAACAAAACCAGGACCAAAAATGGAGAAAAACAAAGAACAGATTAATACAATAATCTGAGGGGTATATCACCACAGTGCATGAGGTGATTTGGATATGTTTTGGGAAATGAAGACTGTAAGCGCAGAGAAACCCAGTGGACTGAGCAGGCAATTTCTGCTATAGGTAGATTTTCAGAGGAGATATAAAAAGACAAATAGGTGGGAAGTGATGGAAGAGAGAAAAACCCAAACACAAGAGAGCTAGAGAGCTACAAAATCACTGCCAGGAAGACAAAGAATCAGAATGAACTGACATGAATAGAGAAAGCCCAGAACAACAAAAGGAGCTGAGGTGACCCTAGGAGCATCAAGAGACCAACCATCAACACGTAACACGACTCCCACTTGGCTCTGACTTTCTTGCCAAAGAGAATGATTTTTCCAGTTCTCCATGGCAGCACAAGCAGTCACAGGGGATTTGCTGCCTGGCACAACTGGGGAGGACTCCTTCATTCTCAAAAGGAGTTGGGAGTTCCTACTCCAGGCCAGAGAGGGCCAGTGTTCTAGGAGCTACTACACAATGGTCACAGATCTCTGGGTGATCAAATCCAGGAACCAGCAGGAAAGGGGGTGATAGAGACAGCTAAATGCTATTTTGATTTGCAAAGGAAATGGGGGTGATAAGAGGGGACGCAAAGTCATGATGAGGTTGTTGAAAAGATAGTTCGTGAACACTTGCAAGAGAAAATGATGAACTATAGGAGTTGGTAACAGGCCATTAAAGGTCATTCCAGAAATTCACTGTGATATCCTCACTTCTGCAATGCAGTTAGCAGAAGATGCAGTGGGAAGTGTGTACTATGAGCACACAGTAGTTGTTTCATAGTTATAAAAGTTTGAAAAAAATAGAATCTCAAGGACGTTGAGGACCAGGGAGATAGCTCAGTATAATAAGCACTTGCCCAGCAAGTGCAGGGTCTTGAGTTCAATTTCCAGTACAAAAAAAAAAAAAAAAAAAAAGGATGTTGAATACATACTTACCTGCTATAACCTGGATGAAGATCCTTAGGGCTGTGCCCGAGAAATAAGACTTAATAGCTTAACAAATGTATATCACACTGAAGCTGCAGGTCTAGCTGACCCATGAATGGCACCCACAGTCAAGAACAAACTTGAGTAAAGATTCAATTAGTAATGAAACAATATTTAATAGGGAGATTTTAAAACTTAATTACTGACCACTGAAAAAGATGCAGTACATGAAACTGTGTATAAGTCTGACACATCGCTAGAAGTTGCTGACATGGCTTGGAAATCAGTGCACAGAAACAGATTGGGCCAATAGGAGAAAAGGGATTACAATGGGAGCTACTGCTGAAGCGCAGTACCTGAACAACACAGAGCAACAATGCATAGAGGGGCTCTGGAGCCACTGTTCCTCTGCTTTCATCCCAGCTCTGCCCCTTACTAGCTGTGTGAAGGCCACCTCTTCACATCTCTGCACTGAGTTCATAGGACTGTTCTGGGGATTAAATGACATAACATATGTATAGTGCTCATGTCAGCATGTGGTATATCAAAAACACTGATGACTGTTATTAAGGAGAAAAAAAGCATGAGACCTGGAAAGGTACAATGCCATGCAAAATACATGACAGTGAGTTCAAAAATGAACTATGATATATATGTGAATGTGAATGAATCCAACTCAATTGTTGCTTGTCCTTTCCTTCTTTGTCCATCTAGATCAAAGGAGGTAATAACAGTTCTGCTACATTCTTCATAGGTATCACCTCAAAGATTACTGGGTTTCAAGCAGGTGGCACATTTGGAAAAAACCACCATCAACAAAGTAACGAACAAGCCTGAAAAAGCAAAGGTATTCCCAAGCATGCAGTGGGTGTGACAAGCAAAACAAAAACTATGTCTATAAGCTAAGATAGAAAACACACTTATCCTCTTATACGTGGATTGCTTGGGTATGAACAAAGCAATTGTGTCAGAAGGTCACTCTAAGAATTAGGCAGTTCCCAAAGGGAACCTACTGTTTGCCGCATCAGTGAGATCTGGATCCTGGAAACAAGCATTCAAGTAGAAGCTGACCCTCTGTCAGGGATATAGCAGATTAGGTAATAAAATCACTTTAAAATCTTTTCTGATTCTAACACATATAATTTGAAGAGTAAGATGCAGCGTGGAGTGGGGTAAACTGGCATTATGCATCCGTTCCAGTGGATTCAATAGGCTTTCCATATAGCTTTGGCTTCACTAAATCATCATGAAGAGTGATTTTGATTGAAAAAAACAACTCCAGGAATTATTTAAAGAAGACTTTAACCACATATGTTGGGGGATGGAATTAGCTTATAGGATGTGAACAATACAGGCGTTGTGTTTTTTATAGTTAGGAAGGAGGTGGTGTGATATTCCAGAAGCCATGTTCAAGGGGGTTCTCACTCTGTCAGGTTAAGGTGATCATAATGAAGCTCAGGCACCAACTCTGACACAAGTATTTAGAATAAAGGAATACAAAAATCCTGAAAACTATAGGAAGTAAAAGTAGAAAGAATAAAAATGGAAGACTTTTTTGCTCAGCATAAAAAAATCATGATTTCACTTTGGAAAGAAGCACATGAGGCAAACACTGGCTTCCTTTTACAAGAAGCAGCTAGAACATGTGCAGCGCTGTGTGCTGGGATAATGGGAAGGATTGCCTCATCCTATGACTCAAAAGGAGCAGATGGCCCGTGGGAGCTGAAGAAGGACTTTCCCCTCCTCCGTAGAGGACAGTGTGGCTCTAGACATGAGAGGTGGAAGCAGCAGGGGATGGACAGCTTGCCTCGTTTTTAGCCTTACAAACATTGGGATGTACAATAGGTGTAATTTGGAAGGTAGTTTTTTCCCTCAGTCTTGTTGGCAACTGCATTCTGCCTAGGTCTTGTATTTAACAAGCTATGTGCTAAGAGTAAGTGTTACACTGTGCAACACTGCATTGCTTGTAAAAGCAAAACAAAAACAAAAACTAGAAATAAGCAAAATATGTAATGTTCAATGGCTACTAGTGGAACATTCATATCCTAGAATATTCACAGCAGCTTTAAATAAGACCCATATGTGTCACTAATAGAAAAATAGCCAATTCCTGTATTACCTCCATTAGGAAAATGGAGGTACAGCACGGGTTGAAAAATAACAACATATAAACTTGCATATATATGCTGGTACACAAGGGATGCTTTCCTGGAAGTGAGTGTCACTATGTGGGGTTGTTATGCCAAAGACCCTATGGAGATGTCATCCTAACATCCAGTACTGGAAAAGGTTCCTTGGGTCTCATTCAATCCCATGGTCACCAGCTGCCTGATGCCCTAACTTCTTTTCATGTCTTCTTCAGGTAATTGCTATAGTAGGCTACAAAACTATTATGAGACAGTAGAGAGCATCAACTGATTTCCATTAATCTTTGTCTCTTAAAAGGTTGAGATATAAATCACACATAAATTAACCATTTAAACATGTATACTTCACTGATTTTTAGTATTTTTATTTAGTATATTCATCACCAGTACTAAATCCAAAACTATCTCATCACCCTGCAAAGAAACTCCACGACCACTGGCAGTCACTTTTCTATCTTCTTCCTACCTTTCTGTAGCTCTTACTGCTGTTAGTTTTTTTCTGGTCTCCATAGATTTGCCTATTCTAGACATCTCATATAAACTGCATCATACAGTGCATAGCTTTCTACTTGTGGCTACTTTCTTACAATATTTTCAAGATGTATCACGATTATAGCATGTATAAATACTTAATTCCTTTTTTATTATTCATCAGTGCTCCACAATATGGAAAATAACATGTTTTGTTTATCAATTTATCTATGGGTAGACATTTGGGGTGTTTCTATATTGGTTATTAGGAATAGTGCTTCTGCAAACATTTGTGTCCAAGATCTGCATTGGCTTACATTCTTATTTTTCTTAGAATTGTATTGGGAAATGGGACTGCAGGGTCATTTGGTAACTCCATGTTTACCTCTCGAGGAACTATTAGAATGTTTCCAAAGTGCTGCACTATTTCACATTCTTCACAGTGTACAAGGATTTTAATTTTTCCAAACCTTCTCTAATACTCATTACATGCTTTTTTAGTAAATGTGAAGTGGTATATAATTGTGGTGTTGATTTGCATTTCTATAAAGGCTAATCACATTAAGCTTTTTTTTCTTTTTAATGTATCTGATATAGGCTCTCACTATGCAGATCAGACTTGTAGTGATCCTCCTGTTTTCAGCCTCCCCAGATCTGGGATTACAGGCATGCGCCACCTCGCCTGGTCTCAGTGGCCAGCTCACCGTGCCCCAGGGTAGGGCCTGAGCAGCATGTGGTGGCAAGGATGGAACCTCCAGTCCCTACACTTGCCTAAGCAGGCACTTAGTCTGCTGAGCTGTCTGGCCGGCCCTATTGAGCATCCTTTTGCACGTTTTTTGGCCACTTAATTTTCTGGAGAAATGTGTATTTCATTCATTTGGCCACTTTTTAAGTGGGTTATCTTTCTGAGTTTAAGATTTCTTTATATACTCTGAATAAGTCCCTTATCAAATATATGACTTTAAATATTGTCTCTCATTTTTTGACAGCACTAGAAATCATATTTAACATATTGTACATGCTAGTTAAGCACTCTATCATTGAGCTACACCTGAGCTATCTTTTTACTTTCATGATAGAATCCTTTGAAACACAATTTTAATGAAGTACAAACTATTGATTTCTTTCTTTTTGGTTGTGCTTTAAGTGTCATTTTGAAGAAACTGTTGCCTAGTCCAAGGTCTTGAAAATTTACACCTACATTTTTTTTCTGTTGGTTTTATAGCTCTTACATTTTGACTGTTGTATACAATTCATCTTTTTTATTCTTTTACTTCTCAGTCATTGACACAAAATCAATAAGAACTCCTATAAAACTGGATTTTTAACATCTAGTAAGATCAATCTTCTTTGATGTCTTTGTAACAGCTTCAATAGAATATTTGTACAGTTTTCTCTTAGTGATTCTAGGTCAAAATTACTGGTTAAAACACAAATTACAAGGTATAAATAAAGGTGTAAAACAAAGTTAAACAGGATTACATGAGAAAGTACACACTGGACGAGAATAAATATGAATAGAAAATTAAAACATATCACATAACAATGTGACATGTGTGGAGCCTCCTATGATTGGCTGACTGTACAAAGGATCAACAGAATGGGCAAATAAGAGTGAACTGTTCTAGAATGGAATATGTATATGAATTATTTCTAGGAAATATTTCATAAGCAAAGTGTTACTCTGAATCAGTGCTACATAGGGAAGCAATACAGAAGTATACATATATATTTACCAAATTTATTTGCTGAAGATTCACAAGAAAATGCTGGGAGTTATTATCTTAGGGTAGATACTACAATGGTAGGGATAAAATTTTATACTTTTCAAAAACTGTTTGAGTTTTCCTAGAATGTACTTATTTTAGGGGGAAGAAAGAACTATGGATAATTAAGCAATGTTTATGAACTACCTTCTTTATGTTGTTCTATTTTTTAAAAGAAATCTTACTAAATGTTATTACAAAAATGAAATATCCTATCCTGTAAGTGTATAATTAGGGGTCTACGGAAAGGTCTATCCATTCCTGAAAAATACCTGCGTGGTGAGTAACCAGGGTGGGAATGGTCTAGAAAAATGAAGCAGGAAGGTTATTTGAGTTCAATTATGCAGGACATGCCTGTCGTTTTTGCTGTTTCAAAGAGCTGTAAGTTGAGGGTGTCTCTCCACCAGGAAACAGAAACAGAGAAGCAGCTCAGGCGGAGGAGCTGGCCTTTCAAACAGGAAAGGGCAGAGTCTGTTTCTGGCTAGCTGAGAGCCCTAACATTTTTCAGGATATGCTGGCATGGGAATAGCACCTTCCCATCATGAAAGGGTAGAAACATTCTTCTCAGATAGCTTGCTAGTGTATGTGGTTTAAAAAAAAAAAAACTAGACAGGAAGAAAGGAGTAGAGAGTCTAAGGTAGGAATTCCAAGACACAACTGCAGGACGTTTTCAAAAGGTCAGTGTCAGAGGCCAAAAGCTTGAGGAAGGACTCTTTCAGGTCACAGAGGTAATAGCATGTGTGTCCTCAGCCCTGTTATGTTTTCCAATAAGACAGGAGGTATCTTTAGGCTCAGGGTAGTAAAGAGAAAAGAGCAGGATGCCCTGTGCAATCTCCAGGGAAGAAAGACAGCAGTGAAAAGAGAGAGAGGGCCAACCTTGGAGCCTCCAGGACAAGATGGAATGGAGCATTCTGAGAACACCAGAAAAGCCAGGAAGTGCAATGGAGCTGGCTGTGAGGACTGTGTCCTTGTGACCTCTGCCATTAGTTTGACAAATGTTTACCAAGTAACAGAGGATACAGATGATTGTATCTAATAAGTGCTGAGCATTTCCTTGAACCCTGGGATCAGCAATATTCATTTAGATCTATGAAAAAGGCAATTTCCTATGATTCAAGTTAATAGGCGTGCTTTAAATGGTTTGCACATAATCATTTCATTTATTCTTCACACCCACATATAAGGTAGAAACTACGCTGCATTATTAACCCTATTTTTCAAATCCAGATGCTAAAGATGTGTGGTTAAGTAGCTCTTGTAAGACCACACAGCAAAGAGTAGAGCCAGGACTCATATCCAGGCAGTTTAGCTTCCAGGCTAACTCTTCTCATAACCCCTGTGTTACTATTCTGGGTGGAGAATCACAGGCCAACAAGGTCTGGTGCAGAGCTCAGGCCTCTATCCTCAGATGGTGTCTAAAATGAGGCAGGGCAGATTAGACTTTGGCCAAGGACAAAGGGGGGCTGTTGCCTTTCACAATTTTGAAAGTCACAGCAAATTTCATGAAGCCCACAAACTGGATTCAGCTCTTCCACTGGGTCCCTGCTTATGTACAATTAGAGGTAGCTTTTTGTTGTATTACTTGAGCCTTCTTTGAAGCTGGGTTGGCAATGTATTCTGAACAGCACCAGAAGAGCAACTCAGAGCCTCAAGCCAACCGCGCTCTTCTGAACTCAGCCTGCATTCCTGAAACAGCCACCTCATTCCATCTGGCCTTGACTCTTTCTCTTTGATCATGTGTTATCCCAAAAGCTGGGTAATCTTTCCAGTACTCCATTTTCATTATGTCATTCTTGGAATTTAAAATAGCTCCCCAGTGCTCGGATGGTCAGATGCAAACTCCTGACTCTGACATCTTAAGAACTCCACTGCTTAGCCTGTCTTCACCTGGCCATCTTAAGTTTCTCAGGCTGCTTATGAGATTATCTTCTGCAGCAAGCCCACTCTTACTGGAATGTCCACTTTCACATCAATTCATTTTTAGGCTGATAGGCTCTGTTCCTTATTTCCCCTCTCCCCACCCCTCAGCAATTTGAATGGATCCTTTTCTACCATCCCAGCTCAAGCCCTATGTGTTTCTATGGCCCCTCTTAAGCCTTCCAACATTAAGCTCTCAGATTTTGAAATTCTGGGGATAGCATATAGGATCTATTTACTATCTACTATCTTATGCTCAATATTTCCATTCTCCAAATAATACACAAAGACCATCAAGGATAGAAATCACAACTACAGCATTCATTTCCTCAGCATTTGCCCAGTACCCACTCAGTGCCACGCACTGTGGCACAGTGGGTAATAATCCCCAGGTATAAAAGGCTGATGTGTCAGAAGAAAGATGCATTAGCTTGGAACATGATTAAATATTGTTTGTTTAATATGATTCATCTGAAATATAATTATCAAAGAATATAGTAAAACCAGTAACAGAATTAACACAAGAGACTCTAGAATGGGCAGAAGAGGATAAGTTACTTATGTTAGGGTAGAAACTGAGACATGTGATACCTGCTCTGAGAGTGATATATCTGTTGAGTCTTAATAGTGTGGAATTATGCAGCAAGAGAAAGATCTTTTTTAAAAAAAGAAACATTTTTTAATGGGCATAGCAGTAAGAAAAAAAAAGTTGGATGGGCAAAAAGTAGGAGTTATGAGTTCAACTATATCCTCTTAACTTATTGTTGAAGCCCCATACTCCCAGGATGTGACTGTATTTGAAGATGGGGCCTTTCAATGTTAAGTTAAATTGAGGGTGTCAGGGTGAGAGCTCTAAGCCAATGTAACTACTATCCTTATAAGAAGAAGAGACTGGAACACAGGATACCAGCAACACATACATGGATACATACAGGATACCAGGAAAACCAAATGAGGGAATAGGAGGAAGAGATCTTTCACAGACCAAAGAGAGGGACTCAGAAGAAACCAGGACTCTGAACACCCTGCCCCTAGACTTACTTCTATCTCATAGAACTGTGAGAAAATGGTACCCTATTATCAAAGGCACTGAGTCCTTGGTATTTTGTTACAGCAGCCTGAGCTGACAAGTACGGGGGTGGGGGGGAGGTCTGTGAGCAATTCGGGTGCGCGGATGGTAAAACAAAGAATAGCAAGAGATGAGACGAGGAAAAACAGATTAAAGTGATGCTTTGTGGGGCCTCACATGCCATTCTGAGGAACTTGAAGCTTTTCCTAAAGTCATGAGGAGCTTTTGGTGGATTGTAAGGCAGGAGGTGGCAGAATCATAAAGTATCAAAGAGAGCTCTGTGGTAGCGAGGAACGGCAAGACTGGAGACAGATAAACAATTCAGGGTCTGTTGGATTGGTACAAGCAAGTATAAAGAATTTTTAAACATAGTAGGCACAGAGATGGAGCAGAAGGGTCAAACTGAGGAAATAACTGTGTGGTGAAACCAGCTGTGAGGCCCAAAAAGAACTAGAAGAAGGACTTCCACAAAAGTCAGGTGAAGGCCAGTCAGGAGGTAGCTCAGCAGCATAAGCACCTGCCTGGCAAGCACAAGGTCCCAGGTTTAATCCCTGGTACCACTAATGAAAAAAGGGGGGCAGGTGATAGACAATTCCAGGAGATGCCATCAGCAGCAAACAAAGGAGCACAATTATGTAAGAACTGAAATGCAGTTACAGAATCTCATGATCATAAGAGCACGATGATTAGGTGGGGGGAGGACGGGGCACCCTACACTGATGAAAGCAGCAAACACATTCCAGAAGGGTGGGAGTTCGTGAGACGTGTGAGTGAGGATAGAAACAGCAAGCACTTTGATGATTAGATGAAGATGTAGCGTTCAAAGGAAAGATCTTTAAAGATGGGGCAGATGTGAGATATATACCAGGTAAGGAAAGAGACCAAAGATGAGCCTATGAATGAGAGGTGACAGGGAGCAGGTGCTAGCAATGGAAACTACAAGTAGGCAGTAGTTTCGAAGCCTGCCTGCCCAAACAGATGAAACAAAGATTTTCCCCTTTAATCACCAGGCTGTTCTTTAAATTATTTGAAGCCTGTATATTTTAAACTTAAATATAAGATGGTATTAATCAATAAACAAAAAGCTAATTAGATTCAGAAACAAGTGCTGTATTAAAGCATAAGGATATGGTTGTCTTCCATTAAGATAATTAGAAGGGACCACTTGCCCTTGTTGGATAGCAACAAAACCCAGCCTGCTCCACTCTGTCAAAGAGAGTGCACCATGATTCACCCCTGGCAAATCAAGGGATCTGGCCAACTATTCATGGCTGAGTCACTTTTGTTAGACTGCTAGATCCCCTAAAGGAACGAGTGCCTTCTAACAGGACAGAAAAGACCAGGCCGTGGTCCACAGTGACAAGGCCATTCTCCTGGTGGGTGAGTTCTATGAGATGGAGGGCGTCTCATCCTGGCTCCAGCTTTGGACCGGAATCTGTCTTTAGCTGTATAAATGCAGACAGGCTAGCACTTGAGCCCCAAGCAGTCAAGGGAGATGGAAAGCTTCCTTGGGCTATAGAGTTACACACTTGGGTGGGGTTCCTATTATTATGGTATGTTTTGGTGACCAGAGGGTGAGGCATTTGTGAGGAAGGCAGAGAAAAACATAAGTGTTTCTCCAGTTCTGTATTGTATTAACTGTGGAGGTAGCAGCTAAAAGAAAGAGCTATACTAGACTCCTGCCTGTCAGCATCTCCTTAACATGATATATTTAATGTTTTTCTCAGTATGAGCTTGACTTTAACAATGAGTCCAGAGAAAAAGAGGAAGCAATAATAAATCACAAACAATAACCACCAACAGAGATTTCTTGACCCTGTCATCATAGCTCTTCTATCCCATGGGCCCTGTCAGAAAATGTTAACTGAAGGTACTTAGAGAAGCTACCTGCATCCAACTGTACCCTGCAGACCAGTGGCATGGGAGCCCTTGCATGAGCTCCCAGCATGTTCTTTGGCAAGAGCCACAAGGCTGCACTGGTCAAGAGGGGAGCTGTGGAAGGGGCAGGAGATGGGGCAGACTATAGGAGAGAGCCCAGTAAAGGTGGCCAGGTCAGGATTGCAGCAGCAGTACTATAGAGAGCTGAGATGGAATTTAGAGAGACCCTCTGAGGTGTCACCACAGAAGAAGACATCTTTAACAAGTATCAGCCAATGAAAAAAAGTATGGAGTCACTAACGTCACCCCTAATATTCTACAACTCCAAGCAAATCACCTTGCCTCAGGAACCAGCAGTCACATTACAACCCCACCCAGAAAAACACAGAAAATTGTCCCAATCAAATGAGAATCATAACTAAGTCGATCTAGAGCACATTTGATGACACTCATGATTTAACACTAGATTATGGAAGGCATAATCCAGGAAGGAAAGTAGTTCTTATAAATTACTAAAATAAATGAGTACACATGAAATATTTAATTTTTTTCTTCTCATTTTGCTAATATTCCTGTATCTATCATCAATAAAATGTAGTTGTCTTTTTTCCCAACATTTCCTGAAATAAGATACATGCCTTTTATGTTAAAAGGCAACACTTCTAGTCGGACCTACTGTGTGTCCTTCCAGAATTCAATTTCTCTTTTCCTCTTTTTTTTTTTAGTATAGCAAAATGTTGTATTAAGTTCCTTGAAGGCAGAGGTGTGGTATAAGTATAGTTCTTTGGGTTTCAATGCCTGCTTTTTTTTTTTTTTTTTTTTTAAGACTGGTGATTAATCTCAGGGCCCTGCACATACTAAGTACGTGTTCTACCACTGAGCTACATCTCCAGCCCACTTTTTAAAATTTCATTTCAAGACAGGGTTTCAATAAGTTGCCCAGGCAGGGTTCAAATCCCTGAGATCCTCCTGCCTCAGCCTCCTGAGTACCTGAGATTACAGGCATGTGCCACTGTGCCTGCTTCTCTTCTTTACCAGAGGTACGATGTTGGACATGTTACTCAGTCTTGCTCAGCCTCAAGCCATTTAAGTGATGATAGTAAATTGCCAACAAGAAAAGTGAAGAAAGGGTGGTCAGTGACGTAGCAGGAAATCAAGGAGGTTGTGACAGAGAAACTAAGAAAAGAAAGTGTTTTTAGAAGAATGGAGGGAGTCAACCATGGCGAAAGCTACTATAAAGACCATAATAGGAGATCCCATTTTTTTCAAAAGACTTGGAGGAACGTAGCACGATACATCACAATTTTTCCAGTGTTCTTGGTTCATTACTTCAAAATCCCGGTGTATCTTGAAAGAAACAAAGGGGGCAGGTGGGGAGGTACTACCTCTGGTCACTATATTGTTTAAAAGGACTAGTTTCTCAGAGACCTCATTTGCACATTAAGCCAAAAACTGAAAAGAAATTTTTAGAACTCTGGTTCTTCCTTTCATTTTCAGCAATTTCTGGGTTCTCTGTGCCCATTTAAAGGAGAATTCTATGGCATGAGAGTAAACTAAACCTGGACTGTACAATTGGAGGCAGGTTCAGAAACATTTCCTCCTCATTGTAAAAGTACATCTGATAAGAATATTTTCCAGACTGATGCAGTTGTTTCATGGTTAGCCTAAATTTAGGCAAACACAATTTCTGAATATTTAAACAAAGAAATATAAATATCACAATAAACCTTCTAGCGTAAAGGTCTAAAAATACTGTATTCCCTCTTCTAACCCCATACACGAAAGAAAAGAACTTGACCATCTGAAAGCGGGCTGCCTGCAGCTCCAGGGCAGCCTGTGTTGAGGCTTTCTCACAACTTGAACTAACTTCCCAGGGAACAGAGTAGCTGCTTCCATGTTGGAATAACATGTCATCAACTCGAAGTCATTAGAATGCCCCGCACCACCCTACCACAGCCAGCGGACTGCGGTCATGTGCTCCAGAGGCTTGAAAGGGACTTAGGGACGTAGAGAACAAAGATGACATTTTTGCTTGAGAAACAGTCTGAGAGGAGAAGGGATTTGCACACTTATATGTACAGTTCACACTTCCGCATCCCTTCCCATAACAAACCTCTCTAATTGCCACCTCCTTTGTGGCCTCTCAAGATAGCTTCCCTAGCCAGTTTACCCTCCTTTATTAATTTCACACTACCTGATTACCCACTTACCTTTCTGTCTCCTTCAATCTGGTTTCTTTCTCCATCACTCATAAGTGAATCTAGGAATGTCAAGGTCACCGACATCCTTCATGGTCCCATCTGAAGGTCACATCTCCCTCTCCCTTCCACACAGCATCTGCCATGGGCCACTTTCTTGCCTTCTTTTTGCCATTATTCCTAGCCCCCCCNCTCCCCCCAATCTCCCTAAAATCCCTTGCTGGCTCTTCATCTTCCTCCCTGGTGATTTTGACAAACTCAGATGCTTAAGTGCTTCATAGGCTGTTCGTTCCTAGGAACCTTTACTTTGTGTACTCTACTGAGTTCTCAATATTGAATATATCTAATTGACATCTCAAACTTAGCATCTCTAATAATGGAAGGCTGATTTTTCCCTCCAAAGTCTTCTTACCATCTCAAAAATTCCATCACCATTTTCCCAACTGCCCAATTCAAAAACCTAGAAGTCATTCTAGTTATTCTCATTGCCTTTTCCATATGCAGGTGAAAAAGCCTACCAAAGCGCATGTCTGATGGATCTGCTCATGCACCTGCTGCTGCTCTCACTAGGACCTCTTGCACGGACAACACTCCGAGCCTCCTCCTACTCTGTGCACTACCTGCAGCCAAGCTACCAGAGCAGAGCAGCCTTCACCCATGGAAATCGGGCTCCTTCCCTGCAAAGACTCCACAATGGCTTCTGTTGCACTGGGAGTGGGACTCTTGTGCCCTCCCTGGAATAGAATCTTGCTTGTCTCTTATGGCCCTGTCCTCCTTTATTTTTTGTTATTAGCGTATGTTTGTAATAGGGAACAGTGATGCTTGTTCTGGGAAACTGGTCCATACACACAAGGTATCTTGACCATTTTCAATCCCTCCTGTACTTGCACATCCTAATCCTCATTCCCACCTCCATAAGTCTACCTTCAAGTTTCTATCATCTCTTTTTTATTCATTTATTTGATATATTTTAGGTTTTTTATACAAGGGGGAAAAGATGGCATTTAACTTTCCTAGTCAGACTTATTACACTCAATATAATGGTCTTGAGTTCCAGTCATTTTTCTGCAAATAATGTGATTTCATTCTTTATGACTGAATAATATTTCACTGTTTATGTACACACTGCAACCATCTATTAATAGGCATCTATGCTATTTCCACAACTCAGCTATTGTGAATTGCACCACTGTGCACACGGGTGTGTACCGCATGTGCTGCTACAGTATGATGTCCTTAATTTTTCTAGGGAATATACACAGGAGTAGTATATTTCACAGATATTTCTATTTTTAGTTTTTTTGAGGAATGTGCATATTGATTTCGAGAGCAGTTTTACTAGTTTACATTCCCACTAACCTGCTCCCATCCTCAGCAGCATTCATTTCTGTAGTCATTTCTGACCGGGGTAGGATGAAATCTCAGTGTAGCTTTGGATTCTATTTCTCTGATGGCTAAAGATTTTGAATGTTTTCTCATATACTCATTAGCCAACTGTATTTCTTCATTTGAAAAGTACATACTCAGTTCATTCACCCATTACTTGATTGGGCCATTTTTTTCAGGACGTGGTTAATATTTTTAGTTCTTTATATATTCAAGGTATTAATCTTTTAACAGAGGAGTACCTAGTAAACATTTTTGCCCATTCTGAGGGTTTTCTCTTTACTGTGCAGAAGGTTTTTAATTTGATGCAATCCCATGTGTTGCTTCTCAATATTATTTCCTGCACTATGGAGTCCTATTGAGGAAGCCATTGTTTATGCCTATGCTTAAATTTTGAAAATGCAGTAAGATAACATAGGGGAAACACTTAAAGCCTGCCCTGCCTTTAAGCCTTTCTGTCCCCAAAGCACATTAAAGCTGTTTCCTGCCTTGGGGCCTCTGTGTTCCATGCTCTGCCAGGCTGAGGTCATGCCTAGCTCAGTCTTGAGTTTAGCAAGCAATAAGTAGTCCCTTCATAGACCCTCTTGCACATGCGAGTGCACCCCCACTTAGTGGAAGTTCTGTGTGAGCAGGGCCCATGTCCCCACTGGCTGATAAGTGTCCTGCCTAGATCAGTAAACACTGGCCAGGGGAGCACTGCTGGGGCAGGATTGCAGGTCTCCTGGCTCCCAGCTGGGTGGGCTTACCACTGCTCCAGCTGCCTCTCCTAAACAATGGATGAGTCAGCCTGGGAGGCATATTTGTGTGCAAGGATGGGGACTTCACTGTGGGAAGGGCACAGGGCTGTACAAAAGCACCAGGCAGCCTGCTCCCTGGGGCCTGGCCTGCTCTCTACCTCCTGGCACTCTTTGGTCCCAAGCAAAGGGGTAGAAGTGCTCATTCAAGAACAAACCACCTGGTTCCGCAAAAAAAAAGAACAAACCACAACAGGAGCCTGGCTTAATGGCACATGCCTGCAAGCCCAGCACTTGGGAGGCTGAGGCAGGAAGATTCTCTCAAATTTGAAGCCATCCTGAGCACATGGTGAAGTCAAGGTCAGCCTATACTACCAAGCAAGACCCTGCCCCAAAACAAAACAAAACGAAACATCATAATAGCAGAACCCTCTGTGGCAGGCATCTGTGCAGGAAAGCCATCTAAAATAGTGTGTGAAGAAAGAACAATTCCTGGATCGCCTGCACCTTTCCAACTTTGCAAGTTCCAAACACCTGACTCTAGCCAGAGGGTCTGCACAGAAATGTCTGTTGACATAATAACCTCTGTGCTCTTGGGGCCTACACCCAAGGCTTCAGATAAACAACTATTTAGAGTAGTGAAGAAATAAAGCACAGCAGGGAAGAAAAACAAATCTGGAAAATGGCAAGAAATAATCTTACAAGTGCTGCAAGCCACACTCTAAAAACAAAATTCAGGAGCTAAGAGTAGAATCCTCCTACTACACTCTAGAGAGGGGCAGTGGCTTCCTGCTGGGCTACATCTGAAACAAAAGGCCCCATTGACAGGCACATCTGTTACTACTAAACACTTAGGAATCAATATTTTCCTAAAGATTTTTTTTCCCTTTGGCTTTAAAGGGTTACTGTCTGCCGGGCTGCCAAACCTCAACCTTCTCCACGTCCTCAGCCACCACAAAGTGAATATTAAAACTTCAAACAAAGAATTTGGTCCCGGAAATGGCCTTATGCTAGTTTTTTCCTGAATAGAGACACCAGGAAAATGTCACAAGGCAAATCAAAACCCACACCCTGAAAGACTTAAAACATAACAATCATATCCCTGGGAGGATGAGTAAGCCCAGCCTGATTTGATTTTGAAAGGAAACATGGCGGATTTAGTCAGATGGCCTCGATGTGTCTGGAAAGAAAGCAGAGGGTGGGAGGTGAGGGAGCTAGAGGCTTTACCTTAACACTTGCATCTCCTCGGGGGAGTTCCACAGCTCGTCCTGGAGGCGGTGCCAGCGCAGGCAAGCCCTCAGCTCTTGCTGCTCCTGGGCCTCATGGGGTGACAGCTGCTTGAGCACAGACACAACAACACATGTATACAAAATATAGTCACTGTCTTGGTCAGACATAACCCCTGCTTACACCTCGCTCCTCCTTAGGAAAGCAAAGAGGCACTGGAACCTCAGATCCTCGGTGAAGACCAACTGCATGTTGTGCTGGTGGGTGCAGCTGGGCCAGCCCAACTGAGAGGAATTTATGGTCCTGGAACCCACTCCTCAGCATACAGCTGGCTTGGAGAGGGGAATCCCCTGAGGGCATCCCCACTTTAATCCATCTAGCCCTCCTTTCCTGCTCTGTCTTCCTGCACATGATGGAGAAGGCTCTCTATTTACCTCCTGTTTTCTTAGCCCTCAATTTGGGTAAGGACTGTTTATAGTGCAGCCTGTTAATGCAACCCAGATGATGCTGTTTGCGTATAACCAGAAACAGTGTCCTGCCTGGACTCAGTTTGGAGGCTGGGAGGCCGTCACACTCTGCCTGAGTGACTCAGAGTCCCCCACTGCCCTGTGGACATGCTTGCTGGGCCCCATTACTGTGATCTCTACAAGGGAGAGCAGCAGGACCATTAGGGAAGAAAAGAATACAGGTCTTTCAGGAACCAAATTACTCTAGTAATTCATTCAACAGATACCTACTGTGTCTGGGGACATTATGGACAGAGCTCTACCATAGTGTAAAGACCCTAACAACAGTGTGGGGGAGTGTACAGGTCAAGGAGGAACTAGGTGCCCCTTGCAAGCAAGGAAATCCAAGGCTTTGTGGAGATGGTGGTATCTAAGCTTTCCCCAATGAAAACAGGAGCAGGCCAAAGAAGGCACGTAGGGATATGGTCAGGCTGGGAGCAGACTCTATCTGGGGATGGAGGGAGGTGCTGGGAAGATAGCCCAGGCAAGATGAGCAATGATTTTGGATGCTTACTGTTTCTAGTGACAGCATTTGGAGACAGAAGCTTTAAGAAGGTGATTTTGGATAAATGAGACTGTGAGAATAGGCCCCTAACCTTATGGGACTGTGGTTTATAAGTAAGGAAGAGACACTGGAGATCACTCTGGTCCTCAAGCACAGAGGAAAGTCCATGGGAGAAGAAGCAGAGAAAGCAGCCATCTATAAGCTGAAAGTGAGGCCTCACCAGACCCCAGTCCTGACAACACCTAGACCTGACATTTTCAGCCTTTCTCACTGTGAGAAAATAAATGTCTGTTGTTGAAGGAGGGGGGCATTGCTCAGGACAGTCAGATTAAGACCCAAGGGAAGAGATAAAGAAGAGTGGGCAGGAAAAGGAGCTCTCTAGCCAGTCATAGTGGCACACACCTGCAGTCCTAGTACTCAAGAGACTGAGGCAGGAGGATTGCCACAAATTCAAGGCCACCCTGAGCTACAAAGCAAAACCCTATCTCAAAAAACAAATGAAAAGGGCAGCTCTGTTACTGAGAGATAGGAGATAAAGGACAAAGATATCGTTATTGGGTACCAGAAATACACTTGCAGTTGCCAAGAGCAAGACCAATCTGACTGCTTCAGAGATCAGGACAGTGGCACATTGCTAAGTGACCACTATGTGCAAGATGATGGGGATACAGAGGATGAGAACAGGTGTTTCCTGTACATCTGCTGCATGTCTGGCATGTGTGAAGCTCACTCACACATTGGTCCATTCACCTTGTAAGGTGAGGCCTTCTATACAGCCTACAAATGGGGAGGCTGAGGCTTAGGAAGCTATCACATATATCCTACCTATACCCAGAAGGCTGGTAAAGGACAGACCTGAACTTCAAAGTTCAGAAGCCAACCTCTGTCCCCATTCCCACTTTGACCAGACATATATGTACCCTGCTGACTGACAACCATGCTGTGATGAGAACAGAAGGACAATGAGGCACAACTCTGCTCTGAAAGAGGACAGAGTCAAAACTGGAAGGGCAAGAGAAGCACACCACAGAAGTAAAAAGAAAAAGTCAGCAGCAAATCTCATGAGAGTCAGAGTCCTAGGACGTCAGAAGAAAGAATTGTTAGGGGGACAGCCATCAGGGTTACCTGGGGAAGGCACCTCAAGCTAGCTAGTGAGATGTGGAAGAGAGTTCAACAGGCAGCATCATTGTGAGCAACATGAACCAGCTATACACAGACTTGGGGGTTTTAGAAGACATGAAAAGGCCAATGTCGGGCTGGGGAGATAGCTCAGTAGAATAAGCACTTGCCTGGCAAGCACAAGGTCCTGAGTTCAATCCCCAGTACTGCTAAAAAAAGAAAAAAAGTCCAATGTGTAAAGATGGAGAACACACAAAAGAAGCGACCTAAGTTTTGTTGCTACAACTAGAAAGGAAGCAGCTTAGCTGCCATGTCCTCATTAGCACTGGTGACCAACTCTCTAATGTACAGTATTGTATAACAGATATGTTCAGAGTAGGTCTGGCCTCTGCGTACTTTTGTGCATATACATGTATGTAAGGAGGCAGGTGTTAGCATGAAACCTAAGGCCTCAGATTTGCTAAGCACACGCAGTACCACAGAGCTATGTCCCTAACCCATGATCTGTGCAGTATTATTTAAACCAGTAAACTTCACATGAAAATCTAGATTTATGGATTTTCTTACAAAACTAAAAGTCTAGGCTGCACTAAACCCCCTTAATATGAGCACAGTTGGTTAAAATGGCACAGCAGCTACCAATTTGCCTCAGTGCTCAGCATGGCCTGATCTACTGCCAACTGCCTCAATCTTTGTCCCTTACTCCACCCTTTCCCCTCCCTTACTGTGAGCAGTTTATGATCCCTGATTTACATTCTAATATGATCACTTAAGACACACATACAATGCTGCCACAGCCATAAAGACAAAAGAAGCTTTCATATAACCTTCCCTTTAGGTCCACTCCACTGTCTCTTCAGAGGTCTTCCCTGATCGCTATTCTTTAAATTAATTCCACTGATACATTTTAGGTATACATAATGATCATATTTATTATAAGGAATTTGTACCTATACATGATATAACTTGCTTTTTTTTTTTTTTTACCCCATTCCTTCCCCTCCAACTCATTTACAAAAGTTTTGTTTCCACTTTTTCCTTCTATTCTCTTTTTTTCTCATCCCTTCTTTCCTTTCCCCTCACCCCCTCCCTTGTTCCCTTCTCATTTGAACACTTTCCTCCCATTTCCCAATATCTAGTATATATTTGGGTCCTTATTTTCATTTTCAGTTTCTCACACTAGAGAAACAATGCAATATTTAAATATGTTTGTCTTATTTATTTCACTTAAGTATGGTCTCAAGGTACATCCATTTACTAGAAGTATCTCAAGCTTATCCTTCTTTATGGCAGAGTAGTACTCCATTGTATTAAAAAATCCTCTTTATCCATTCACCAGTTGATGAGCATTTGGGCTGTTTCTAATATTTATGTTGCGATAAACATAGGTGTGTATACATCACTGTGGTATGATGCTTTTAATTATTTTTGGAAGATACCAACCAGGAGGAATATCTGGGTCAAATGGAGCCTCCAGTTTTAGTTTTCTGAGGAATCTCACACTGATTTCCACAGTGGTTGCACAAGTCTACAAACTACTGCAACATGTGCTTCATAAACACATGAAATTAAATAACACCCTCCTGAACAACCAATGGGTCACAGATGAAATTAAAGAAGAAACTAGACAGTTTCTACAATTAAATGATAATGCTAAAACAACATACCAGAACTTATGGGATACATTGAAAGCAGTCCTCTGAGAAAAACTTACAGCAGTAAATTCCCACCTCCAAAAAACAAAGTGTGTTTAAATAAACAATCTAATGTTGAACCTCAAATTTCTAGAAACAGCTCTTAAGGAGGAGGAAATTATAAAGATCAGAGAAGAAATTAGCATAATGGAGATCAAGAAAACAATACAAAAATCAATGAATCAAAGAATTGGTTCTTTGAAAGATTAAGTAACATTGACAAACCTTTAGCCATCCTTTTCAAAAAAAAAAAAAAAGAAGAAGAAGAAGAAATGATTCAAATTCATACAATTAGAAATGAAAACAGGGGGGCTTGGCCCTAGCTCAGTCCTTTAAGTGGCTGCTTCCACAAATCTGTCAGC
>NDGM011251271.1:0-18994 GCA_002564305.1 Octomys mimax | reverse complement strand
CACTCCAGCCAGCCAAAAGTGCCCTCAAGGCATTCAAGGAACAAAAAAAAAAAAAAATCCTTAGAAATGAAAACAGTGAAATCTGATCTCTCTTTTGTGTGTGTGAGGGGGGAGTGCCAGGGATTGAACTCAGGACCTTGCATTTGCCAGGCAGCACTTATGCCACTGAGCTATATTCACAACCCTTGATCACTTTTTAAAAGTTTACTCTCTCCCCTCCCCTGAGCTCATTTTTACTCACAATACTCTTCCCTGCCTGCATGTTACCGCTTCATTTCTATATCTGTTCTCTAGCCTATCTCTAGATTGTGAACTGAGGGGGAAAGAGGCTTAACTCCCTGGTTGGACAGCCATTTTCCCAGCAAAAACAGTTGCTTGGTGCACTCAGCATGTGTCTGTTGAATACATGAAGGATTTGAGTACAACTTGACTCTGGGGAGGGAATCTGTAGGGTCATGTTAAACCCACCTGCTGCACTTCAGCCCAAAACACATCTTCCAGGTGAGTGGCGAACCCTTCACTGAGCCACTCCTCCGTCCAGTCTCGGGCACCGATGGCCAGGCCAAACCAGGCATGAGCAATTTCATGGCACAGCCGGGTCCCGCAGAGATGGCTCCCACCTGTCAAAGTACTCTGGGAGAGGAAGATGATGTGTGGGCTGTGGATAATGGAAGAGAAAATATCAGAGTCCTGTTAGAGCCTGTCTTTGTGGCTGCCCCATGGGGCGGCTTTCTTAGCCTGGCGAGCCTATTATTATCATGTGCATGCCAGATCATGACTGATAGACTTGTGGCTGAGATGCTTTTAGACCTAAATAAAGTGGCAGTTTATGTTTCTGGCAGCAGTTCAGGCTGCCGTTTCTGCCAGCAATTGTCTCCGTCATCAAGTGGCTATTACCCGTAATAAGTAACCTGCACCAAAGTTTTATACTGAAAAAATTACAAGGCAATGGAAGTATTTACTCTGAAATCTAGACTGTAAAAGAAAAGCAGGTGTGAGAATGAGAAGTCCGGGCTGTCAAGAGAGTGATCAAAGAAGATCCTTCAGCCAAAGCCCAAGCAGCTCACAAACAAACTGAGAAATCATGCAGAAAGACAGGAAAAGCCAAGAAGAATGGAAGCAAGAATTTTCCATTTCACACTGGGGCTGGTTGCGAGTTAACAATCTAACAGGTGCCAAGGGGTGGAAAGACTTCCAGGAGACCCAGATAAAGCCAAGGGTCTGGAAAACAAAGGTTTTCAGTGGAATCTGTAGATGCTTACTGATTCACATGACAAAACAAAATCATGCCGAGGGAGAAGGGGAGTTAGCCCACCCAGGTGTGCACACGGCCCCGGGGGCTGGCAGCACATGGGAAGATTTATCTAATCTTATTTTCCATCCCTCTTTTTAAAGCCCCAAATACCATGATTAAATTTGCAGAGATGACATGGGAGGAATGGGGGCTGAAGGAAGAAGAGACAAACAGAACACCTCCTCTGCTTCCACCTTCAGCTTTTGTCGTTGATCCAGGACTTGTTGACGGTCTTCCCAATGAAGAATTTGCTCTTTAAAAATCTCTCCTTCATCCACTGAACAAAACCAGTTGTGAAACCTTCCATATTAAGAAACTGTACACACTGGTTGTTCCTTCTTTCAAAAGCCATTTGTTTGCCATCATGTCAGCTCTACACAAGCCAAGACTGCTTGCAGATTTTTCGTCCGCCCCCACAGCTACCATTAGAGAAAACCCCACCTATGTTTCTCTTGCACAACATTACCCATTCAGCTCAGAGCACTCAACTGCAATTGTGGGAGCCACGTCTGCCAAAACAGACAGCTTTCATGTGAAAGAATAACAACAGGCCAGGCACGCCAATGACAAGGCATCTGCCAGGCCCTCTGAAGAGTCCACGAGGAGCCCCAGAAATTACAGGGACTGTTGGTACATTTGGGACAAAGGGTATGACATAGTAGGAACCAACAGTATTTCCAATCACAACTCAGAAAAAATAAATAAATAAAAATGGAGGAAAAAGGAATGAAGAAACTGGGAGGGAAGGAAAGGGAGGCAGAGAAGGAGGGAGGGAACAAAAAACTGGGAGGCACAAGGGTAGCTCCCTTTTACTGAGCAAGTGGCCCCATGGAGAAGACACACAGTGCAACCTGGCATTTTCAAGTAAGTGACCCCTGGCTCTGGCATGTGCAGAGCTACAAGAAAAGCCACAGAAATGTACCAAGTTAATAACATTCCAGACATACTGCTGGCAGCAGTTCACCCTTTCCACTAAAACAAAACAGAAGTAACTTCAATCCTTATAAACAGACTCAGAGATGAGTCTGCTCGGAAAGGATCCACCAGCCAGAGCCTGGCAGCCATGCATGCACTCGCAGGCGTGGAGACTGGCTCAGGCCAGCCACTTCTACCAGAGGATGACTGTGAAGCTTCTGCTGCCTGGGGTGACCTGCCTGCTGCTCAGTGCCAGCCTGGCCACCCAGCCCAGGTCCATTTACACAAGCAGGGAAGTCTGAAGGAATGCACAAAAGCCGCCCTGTGGGGGGGTGGCGTTTCACCTTCCTGCCCCTTCATTTTTTCCTCCTGAGCAGTTGTTACTGTCTCTTCCAGACTTCCTCCCCACCATTCCACAGTGGAGTCACTACCTCCACCCAGCGCCCCTGGGGTGGGCTCAGGACAGGTCCTGGCATTGCTGGAATTCAACCTAAATTCTCACTTTCCGCACTCAATCCTTGCTTTTGAGCCAGGGATAATCGTATTTCCTACTGTCCTTTGAGGAAGACTGAAGTTTAACATCCTCTGAAATAGGAAGGAAGGGCATTTAACTTGATATAAATGAGATTCACTATCAGCAGAAAATGACTTCTCCCTGACAAGCTAGTTTCTATTTGGAACGCCAACTCTCATGTCTCTAGCAGCCTATTTTGTCCTCCAATGCTGGGTCTTACCTGTGTCCTGTGGGGCTCTTTCCCTATGAAAGAAATGGTTTCTTGTTTAAAATGAAATTAAAAACATGGAGTGAGGTTCCAACAACCTTTCTCAAGAGTGTTAAAATCCTGACATAAAGGATCAATAGAATATTCTTTCAAGAAGTTCCTTCTTTTTTTGATCATATATGTCAGAATTTCTCAAGGTAAGTAGACTTTTTAAACCACTTTTTTTTTTTTTTCCAAACTACTTTTTCTTTAGCCAGGCATGGTGGCAGGTGCCCATAATCCCAGCAACATTTGGGAGGCTAAGGTAGGATGATCTGGAGTTTGAGATTGGGATACACAGTGAGTTCAAAGCTGGCCTAGATTACATAAGGAGACCTTGTCTCAAAAAATATAACAACAACAAAAGTAAACTATTTTTCTTCAACAGCAAGAAATACTATAATAATGTTCTTAAGATCACTTTAGGAAATAATAGTAAGTATTCTTTTTTTTTTTTTTTTTTTGTATTTTAGTAAGGGTCTACAGACAGTGATCTGCCTGTGTTCAGCTTCCCAAGAGCGGGGATTACAGGCATGCGCCACCACACCCAGTCTCCCGATCGCCCTGCTGTTTCAATCACGGTCTCAGCACACCCAAGGCCGGCACAGCTTGCCAGGGATTGAACCCCAGCCTCCACACTCTGCCTAAGCAGGTGCTTTAGTCCGCTGAGCTTTTGGCTGGCCCTAATAGTAAATATTCTTTTACCAACAGATAGACTACCTCATGGCCACTTCCACAACAGAAGGAACTTTTAGAATTTTCTACCCTGACCTTAACTGTGAAGTGTAAGGCTCACTCCCAGGCACCCCACGCCTTCCTGTGTTTCCAGAGTCTTAATTCTTGCCCAGTCAGCAGCTGGTGATCAGTCTTCACTTTGACAAGGCCCACTGGGAAGTGCATTTCAGTTTTCCCCATGGGAGAGTCGATGAATGCCAAACCGTCAATCTGCTATTGTCACTCCAGAGAATGCGAGACAATCTCTTCAATAATATCTTCAACCTAAGAGAAATCTCAATCTCTCTCTCTCTGAGTTTATCATTTTTCCCAACTATGAAATGGGCAGAAAAGTAGCATTTTTAATCTCAAGAAGCACAAGCCCTCTTGCTCCTATCCTACCCCACATCTTCTGGTGCAAGGGGAGGTGATGAAGTGGGGATGCAGAGTCACAGAAGGCCACGTGTTATCTTCCCCCAGGAGACCACCAGCGTGGTGGATGCTGCTCCCTCCACAGAGGACCGAGGTATTGGATGACTGCCGCCTGCCCCTTGAGATTACAAATATCATGTCTGCTCTGAAAACAGTTTCTCAAGACTGTTCCCTAATGCTACCTACCCACCCAGATTAGAATGTTGTGTCCGCTAATTCGAAACATGCTTCAAGCAGAGGAGGAAGGAGCGCCTTCATTACTCCCAGGAGCTGCTCCAATCCTTCGGGAGGAATTCAATTTAGAGCGGAAATGGAGAATTTCATCAGATCTTAAGTAGGAGCTGGTGTGTGATTTATTTCTGCTTTTTCCACAGAGACCTGACCAGCATGGCCCATCTTGCTACTCAGGGAGCTTTACAGCACTTAGCAGCTCCAGCTAAATGCTGCAGCCACAGGGCAGAGCAGGCTGTGCATGGGGAGCTGAGCCCGGCTGTTGCCCCCAGCCCTCTCCCCTCATTATACCAGAGCAGATCCCAATTCCCCTGAAGCATGAGACAAATTCACTTTTCCTGAAATGCTTGGGAGGGGCATCATACAGACATACTTATCAAGCTTGAACTTCTTGTGGGTGGGAGTCACATTTTCACAATTCCAACAACATACGGAGCCCACTACACAATGATAGGTAAAAAGAATCAGGAAAGAAGGAAACCAGCCCCTTTCCTGCCACAGCATGACTTCAATAGGTTTCAGAATCACATGAAATCAACTTTGCCTTGTGTGATTTAATTACTTGCTGATATAACATGGACACCGAAAACATGCACCCAGTAGTCTGGGACAAACCAAAAGGGAGGACAAATCCTCCTTCTCTCCCTTGGGTTCAGAGCATGTTTTCTCCTTCCTTTATAATGTGTGTCTGCATTTCAGCCAAGGCATTTACAAACCAGCTCCTGTTCCTTCATCTCTGGCTGTAGTCTACCACAAACCATGAATCTATTGTCCTGAAGGCAAAAATGTGCTCTGGCTGACTCCCAGGACCATTCTCCCCAAGCCTCTGAAGCTGCTCAATAGGGAATAGTCATCTTGCATTTCCTAGGCTGTGAAGAACATATAGTAAAACATCTACTCATTTACCTGAATAAATGTCACAAAACTGCCAGTGTGAATATGGCAGAATGACTCAAGGAAGCCCTGGAGTCACAATGCCTACACTGTTACCCCAAAGGCAGCTTCCTAGATTCATGTTGCTTGTGTATTTGCTACATAAGAAGTACATAAAGCCTCATTTACCCTACCTCTCACCTCAGCATATAGAATTATGGTCCCATTTTACAGATGAGAAAAGTAAGGCACAGAAGGGTAAAGTTACTAGCAAAAGTCACACAGCTGGTAAGTCACACAGTCAGAATTTGAACTCATGGTGTCTTGACTCTGGAAACTCATCCTGACTCAATCTGTCCAGGGCCGCTGGCTCTAGGCTTGTGACTCTCAGGTTGTAGCACATCCGTCCATGCTAGCTCAAGCCCAGTCATGCAATGATCATCCATTTCCAGGGTGTTCCATCTCCTCAGAGGCCATCAAAGGGAAATCCCCAGGTAGGCCCTGGGTCTTTTGCTCCCTACATCCACATCAAAGCCAGAACTTGCTCACGTGCAACAATGCTTTAGGGTCTTCCTGGTGAGAAAGAGGAAGAGGGGAGACCAGGGGGAGTAACACAACTCTACTACATATGCTCCCCAAATTCTCAATTCTCAAACTCCATGCCTGTTTCACAGCCTTGTCCTATGCTGGAGAGTCCCTAGTAGGAGATGCTTTAAACAAACAGGTGCAAGAGTGCTTCAGCAGTGCCTAGTATGACTCCTGAGGCCCTGGAAGGCAGAGGCATTCGACTGCCTCTGTTACAGTTAATGCCGAGCATTCTCTTCAAATCAAAGAGTCTGAAGCAGGTCATGAACTCAATGAACTACAGAAGCCAAAAGACAACAATATGAGGACCATGGGTGATGATGGTCATAGGAAGAGAGATGACAGAGAAGAAGATATCAAAATGGGAAAGGAGGCAAAGACATGAAGTAAACAGAAAAAAAATAATAATCAGGCAAGGAACAAAGTAGAGAAAATGAGGAAAGTAGATGACAAAAGGAAGAGATAGACAAGAGAAGTAGACAGAGATAAAAGAAAACGAGAGGAAGAAATAGACAAAATAGCTAACAAAAGGAAGTGAAAAGCAAGTAAAGGAAGTGACTAACATGATGAAGAAAACAGAAAATAAGATTAGAGAATCAGAAGCTGTGATACAGGAAAGCAAGTAACAATAAAGGCACGTGTACAACAAGTCTAAAAACACTAGGGCAAGGCATAGAAGCTTCAAATTTATAATCTCTGGCTTAAGTCCTAAATTACCGAAGGAGAGGCAGCTACAGTTTCATTTCACACACGGGGCTCAGTGACTGAAACCTGGATCCTATGAGGCCTGAGGTCAGAGCTCAGTGTCAGACAGCAGCAGTGAGGAGGTAGAGAACAGGTCTGGGGACCAGTGCATGGATGCCAGCCTCATGCCAAAGTTGAGTATTGGGTTTGGCCCACTGCCAACAGGAAGTCAACAGCATGGCAATGAAGAAACACAGAGACCACCTGGACTCTAGAAAAGAGATTCCCCTTTGTTGCAATGACAACAGTGGCTCTGTGGACCCTACAGGGATCAGCAGAGTGGCAAACTCTTCATTTCTGCTGTCAGTGAGCAAGACACACAGCAAGGATACTGCTGGGATGTCCTGTGCCACCTGCTACACTGGGCCATGTCAGTGACCAACTATGGGAGCTCCCTATGTCTCCTGGGGAAGGGACCCAACCTCAGGAAGGGACAAGGGGTGGGGTTTTGTCATCTAAAAAGCTGAGTGAAGCTGAGGGTGAATGTTTCTTATTTAATATCAAAGAACCAGAGGCAAAACTAGCATCTGATTTAATTTTCCAGCTCAATTTGGATTCCATTTTCCTTTCTGAATCTTAACATGCTATTCCTAAGGAGTCTCTGGATTCTCAAATGAGGACACTTTTTGAGGTCATTGAACAGTCTGATAATTATACATCTTAGATCTCAGGTACACACCCGTATCCATGTTGTATGGACCAATATTTATTGCAGCTGATAACTTTTGAAACATCTCCAGATTACTCAGGAACTTAAATGCTGTCTACTTTCTGCAGGATCTGGTAAGTCTGTCATTTCTAATTAAAATATGTTGGCAACCTCCATTGGGGCACATGGATTGCAAAATGTGATTTCCTCCACTCCCTTACCTACTCACTTCCCCTGTCCCTTTCTCCCCAACCAGGATAATGATGTTTATTCCCATAAAGAGAGCTGATAAAATTAGCCTCCACTGTGATACAGGGAAAATCTTTATTTAATAAAATAATGCATTCTGCTTCATTCCCAGAACAGCAATAAAATGGTGCAACCGTGAACTACAATAGCTCATCCAGTTGGTTTTCACTGAGTGTACAAGAGTCTGTCATTTTTGGCCACATAGCAGCTTGGAAAACTGTTTCATGAAAGGACTCACTTGGGCATGCTACAAGAACTATTTGTTTACTGGTCTCCTTTGATCCATGAGGCACCCCAAACCATGTTCTCCATCTAGAAAAAGCGGCATTGGAGATGCCCCCAAAGAACACTGAAATTAATTGGTGAGGGAGGTACAGTTGCTCCTACAACTGAGAGCAAGGCCCAAGCCCTAGTCAGGTGCTCTGGGACTCTGAGATCTGAGATGCAGACAGAGATATGTTTATCTCTGATGAAGGCACTTGCAAAGACCAGTTTGTGCAGCAACAGGCTTGGATGCAACTGAGGCACTGCAGACTGATAGCCATGGAAGCAGAAAGTTGATGTGGAAGAAAGCACAGCTTTCCCCTGTCAGACAGTCAGACTTCCTGCTGCATTTCAGAGCAGGAGACTACTACTGTAAGAAGGAATAGAACCAGGGATGCCCTAGAGGATGGGCATAATAATAGGTTCTGTAACTAAGGAGAAGAGAAATCCAGAAGAGAACGGAAGGAAGATAAATCAAAGTACTCCTTGATGGTGGGTAATAGTGGCAGCACTAATGCAGGTGATGGTAGAGGAGGAAAAAATAATATAATAACGATGACAGAAAACACTTAGACAATGCTCACTCTCTCCCAGGCCATACTGTGAGGGATAACTATTATTATCTCCATGTTACATATAAATTAAACCACAGGGGAGTTATGTCACTCATCTAAGGTCCCACCATTAGGGTGTATATATGTTTTGCTTGATCAGTACCAACATGTATCAGAACAATGTAGAGGTAGGGTTACTAGATAAAAACAGGACTCCTGGTTAACTATGAACATCAGATAAACAATGAATCATTACCTAGTGTACGTTCCATGTGTGTGTTAAATCTGGCATAGTTTGCTAGGCCTCATCCCAGAGAGCCCAGTTCTGCAATTCTGGGGGCCTGGAACGCACAGGAGCCAACTAATACTGATGCTACCAACCCAGGGACCACATTCTGAGAAGTATTGGTCTACACTGTGGTGGCTTGTGTCACTAAAATAATAATAATAATAATAATAATAATAATAATAATTGCCAAAATCTGGATTAGACCTCCTAAGTTTTGCCCAAAAAATTCTACTATCACCCCTGTTTATGCTATGAAATGGTTTAGCTAACTTTGCTTCATGGAAAGGACAAAGACACAATTACCAGCCTAGCTCAGGTCAATCACTACAAGATCCATATTACTAAGGATGGAATTAATTATGTTTATTGTATTTTTGAAATCCAAACAGGTTCGATTATTACTAGCCACTAATGGCTTATGATGATGGCTGAGCTTGTTAACTAAGCTAACAACGGACATGTTTGCTTAAAGTGTAAACAGGAAAAAAAAAAATCATGAATTAAATGAATTTGCTGATTGTTCTCCTTTGCCTATAAAGGAGCAGCCACAATATATATTACCACCTTCGTTAAAATGATTAGCCTGCTGGAATTATCTTTATCCGGTCAGAGATCTTCTTAGTGGCTCCTTACAAAGTGCATGCCTCTCTTAATTTTAAAAAGTACTCCTCTGCATCATGAAATGCTATTAAGGGTAAGAGATGACCTGCCTATTAGGGATTCATAAATAATTGAGTTTTTAAGAACAAGAGGCATATTTTCTAGTTTCCAACTGTGAATCCAAAGAATGACCAACACAGCACATTCATAAAGATTAAGGGACAATATGCCTGCTATTTCCCAGGGTGGTCCTAGGAAACATGGGACAGATGGTGATTCTCAGAGGTATTCAACTTAACAGCCTTTCCTTTTAAGAGGTAATAAACCTTGCAGAAATAAACAAAAGGTTTCCCTCTCCAAAGTCTTTTAACTAACCTTTTCATTTAAAATTACAGGCCTTCTAGTTCTTCTTACCAAGAGGAAGGCACTATATGTACTAGACATCTATAGCTGAATCTCATTCTCTGGATGGTTCCCTTGATTCCTCATCCTTGGATGTGTCCACCACAGTGACACTGTGGCTAAGGATCACAGAATTTCTTTCCTTCTAAACAATTCTTCCTGCACATGTGAAATGCTCCCAGTGTGTTTTCAGTGTGAAAGGCACCCAGATCCATCTCAGATGTATTCAACCATGAGCAACAGAAAACATAACGAATGCCACCACACAGAGGAAGGTCTCCTTTCCTGAATAAGATGTCTGGAACTGGGCAGGGCTCAGTGACTCACCCATGTAGTTAGGGCTTTAGGTCTTCATCCTTACCATGTTCCTTCTTGTCTTTACACTTGCCACCTCATGGCCACAACTGACTAACAAGCATCATTTCTGTGTTCAACACAGAAGAAATATGCAGGTGCTATGCCAGCAACATCAGTCCCTTTCATCAGGATGAGAAAACTTTTCCTAGGATGCCCATACTGATTTCCATAGTTTCCTCTAGCTGTAAGACAGCTTGGGAAAAACAGTCTTTGGCATTTTCTGATGCCATCATGGAGATTGGACAAGAAATTGAACCCACGAAGGTGGCCACAGCACCTTAGTGTAGTTTTCTCTCCTCATAAACAGAAGGTCACTTATTTTTCTACAAATAGAGTCAGCTCTTAAAATAAGATAAATTGAGGAAGGGGTGGTATGTGGAAATAGCTCACACTATAGTGCTAGTAACACATCCCATTCCCTCTTCCTACACATGTGGGGTTGGGGGATGGGCGAGCAAGGGTGCCTCAAGGACACATTCCACAGACACCTAGTTTAGCCTCGTGCCAGCTGGCATTTGCATTTTTACCTTCTTATCTTCCCCTAAAGACCAAGAACCTAGTAAATGCAAAGGTAGTACCAGGCATCATGGTGGCTTTTAAGAACTCAGGCCATGGGGCTACAGCCCTGGATTGGACTCCTGATTCTCCCACTTAGGATCTGCAGTACTATACTAGGTTCTGAGGACTGCTACAAAACAGACTGCAGATTTACTGGCTTAAAACAACACAAATCTATTATTTTATAGTAGGTCGCAAGTCTGACACAGGAATCCCTTGGCTAAAATCTATGGTGCTGGAATTTAGGACTTTGATGTGCGTGTGTGTGTGTGTGTACATGCCCACACACATGCACATTGGGTAGAAGGTGACTGGAAGTGGGTATGGAGTCTTGCAGGATGCTGGTCACACTGATTCTTGGTTAGAAGTTACAGAGGTATGCTGAGATTATGTACATTTAATTAACTGCACACTGAAGACGTATATTTTTCTTCCTGTATTACACTTCAATGAAAAGGCTAAGAACAGATGGGCATGGGGGCATGCCTCTGTGATTCCAGCCTCTGGGAGGCTGAGACAGGAGGATTATAACTTTTTTTAAAATTTAATACAGGGTCTACAGGGTCTCACTATGTAGATCAGGGACTCATAGTGAGTCTCCTATTTTCAGCCTCCTAAGTGCTGGGATTATAGGCTTGTGCCACCACACCCAGTCTCAGTCGCCTCTCAGCATGCCTCAGGAACAGGGCTGGCATGGCATGCAGGGGATGGAACCTGGGTCCCTGCATCTGCCTAAGAAGCTGCCTTAATCTGAGGAGAATTATAAATTCAAGCCCAGCCTGGGTAACTTAGTTACTTAGAAAGACTCTGTCTCAAAATAAAAAAATAGAAGAAAGGGTTGAGGATGTAGTTCAGTGTACAGGTACTAGATTCACACAAAGATATATTTAGAAAAAAAATACCTGTTCTTTGGGATGTCTCTTGTCTTATCTATGAAGAAACTGAGGCAAAATTCAGCCAAAGTCTTTTAAGTTGGGATGGAAATAAGACTAGAAATATGGTAGCCCAGCAGCTGAACCACTGAATTTAATGTATTTGAAGCCAATTTCTAATATTATATATGTGTGTGTGTATAGTTTATATTTAAATTGCTTGAGGAATTGTTGGTTTTTTTCTTTGAAATGTGCTTTTGCCAGAATCACATTCCTATTGCTAGAGAAAGGTACCTTCAGCCACACCTGTAAAAACAGAACCGATAGCATCATACAGCTAACTCTGTCTGCTTCGTTTTTTCTCAGACACAGTGAAAAACATGCCATGATAATACCCCCATTTTCTGTCCTGGCCAGCTGGAAAATTATGTTACAACTGACATGATGTCATTCGGTCTGACGGAGCCAGCAGTGCCGTGAGAAACCTAGGTAAGGAGGCACAGTAAGGGTGCAAACACCACTCGGCTCAGTCTCACCCCTTCCATTAGTGAGTGGCTTCTTTTCTCACCACAACATTTCAAAAATGAAACTGTGCCAGTCCCATGCTTTGAGGCCACTGATCTTCCAACATCTTTTATCTCTGAAACTAACCACATTGGCCAGGGATGTCCTGTTTCAGAAAAGGAAAGACAAGTGTGGGGATGGGGGGCTCATTTTAAATTGTAAGTTTTAAAGAGGGGAAGGCCAGGTCAAGGGCCAGACAATTGTGTCCCCCAGCCTATCTTAGCTGTATTTGTTTTGTCTTGGTAACAGGGATCAAACTCAGGACCCTGAGCTTGCCAGGTAGGTGCTGCACCACTGAGCTATGCCTCTAGTGCTTTGCTGCTTTTAAATCACATGCTCACCATTGCTGATTTCAGTTACAATATATATAATGGTTTACCACTGTAATTATCCATACCTATAGATAATTTGTTTTGTAGGTTTGAATACAAAACATTTGTACATTCGTGGAACTGGATGCCAGAGCTGTGTACCAGTGTACTGCTTTCAACTTAAATCATGGAGGCACTTCTACTACTATTCTGCTACAAGCAGGACGCTAGTGCTTGCTGTCACAGGAGTCAGAAGCAGCCTTTCTATGGAGAGGAAGAAGAATGGTGCACGAAATAGAAATCTATTATGTGACAACCTTTGTGTAGTAAAAATCTGTTTGAAGTTTTTAAAAAGTGACCTCAAGCACTAATCATAATAAAAGCATAAATAATTGCAATAATATCATCTGTAATGATACTCTCTTCTGCACACTGCTGATGCTGTGTGATATAATGCTCTGGACAAAAAATCAGCAGGCTTATGGGGCAAACATAACAACATGACAGTCCTGACCTTCATCCATCTTTTCAAAATTTAGGTTGAACCCTAGAAAGGTGCTGAAATGTGAACTTTCAACCTCCAAAGGTGGATGGTTTCATATGGCTCCTCCCAACAGACCACTCCTTCCCAGGGATCCTTCTCTGAAATGCCTGTCCTCTTCCAGCTAGAGAATTAGGCAAATGACACTGTGCTATCCTCAAAAAGAGCTGGACCCCAACAGGCATGCCATCTGTCTGTGGTGTGCTCAGTGTGAAGTAGGTGCCACAAGTTAAAAGCACATTCTCAGGTCAAGGGCAAGAGCCGGAGGAGGGGCTGACTGAGCAGGGAGCTTGCAAAGCACCTTTGAGGATGGCTGACAGGAATGCACTGAATGTGCCACTTGCCACAAGGCTGCTGGACTCCCTCTCTGCACCTACTAGCCAAAGGCAGTAGATGGGGACATTACTGCCAAGGAGCTGGGGTCCACACCAGGAGCATGTTTCGCAACTCACCAGGCAGTCACAGGTGCTGCCCCTCTGGTTAGCAGGACCAGGTATGAAAAGCACCCTGTCTCAGAGCCACTCAGCATAGGGGAAGATGTGTGACCTGTGTTTAGCTGGCTGCCAGGTAGGGCTCTGGGAAAGTAAACAGGTTGGGGTTTCTATTTGCTGGTTTTTGTTTTTGTGGTACCAGCATTAAACCCAGGGCCTTCACAGTGAGCTACATTCCCAGCTCTCTGTTTTTTTCAAGACAGGGTCTTTCTTAGTTACTGAGTAGCTCAGGCTGGGCTCAAACTTTCCATCTTCCTGCCTCACCCTCACAGAGGGCTGGGATTTCGAGCATGCGCCAAAGCAAACAGGTCTCTTTTGATGGAGGGCTAGAGACAAGGAGAGAAAAAAATGTAGAGTTCAGTCAAGGAGAAAAAACCTCACCCAGGGCAAAGAGAGATGGGGCAAGCCCTGCTCAGATCTGGCCTCAGGAAGTGGTGCTCTGTGTAACAGGTGGGAGACAACCTGGGCAGAGAGAATATGTAGGAAGGCATGGGCCTGGATCTAGAATCTCTGAACACTTCATGTGTAGGCATCTCAGAGGTCTCACTCCCTCTATTCTCACTCGAGAAAACAAAGCCCAGAGAGCCTCTGTCCTTGCTGCCATGCGGAGGAAATGGCCCACGTGCTGCAGCTAATCCATGTCAGCCCCATAGCTACCAACATTTTATTCAAAACTATTTTACAAAATACAGTCACATTAGAACCAGTGGAGATGCCCTGCTAGAAACTGGCTACTCATTCCAAGGTAGAAGCTCATGGCAGTGGAAGGCAGAAAGCGCTTCCAGGACACCCCTTTGTAGCCATCATCATCTTTTGTAGCCACCCTTTGGAAACACAGCCTGAGGTGGACCTTATACTGCGTCACAGCAGCTGATTATTAAGATGTAGGTAGGACATGGCCTTTTGTACTGCTGACAAGAAAAGCCCTTAAGAAAAGTTTCAACAGTGTCATTTTATTTTTTATTTTGGTGGGTTGCTGCTCATGGGCTTCATGTGTGAAGGAAATAGCAACAAACAAGAAAACGAAAACACTTCTTATTAACTGTAAAAGGTACATTTTCACAGTTTTGTAACTATAATGGTTTACCTGTTTTCAATTTTTTTCTCTTGTGCTTTCATTCTTTGTTTTAAGGATCTAAAAATTAATCTTTGTGTTAAATACATCAATGAACAAAAAGCCTAGCATAAAGAAAAACTGGGTTATGCTGAAGCATCAATGCGTGTAACCTTAACTACGGCGTGTTTGCTTTTGCAAACACTATAATGTATGAAATAAAATATTAATAGCCCATTACCTCAGTTCTTTGGAGAACAGACCTGAGTCACAGCTCTCGTGTGGTGTGATTTCCACACATGTGCCCCACCAAGTGAGTGCTGCTCATGTTACAAGGCAAGCAGGCAAGACCAGAATGAGTATGTGTTTTCATTCCATAATGTCATGCACAGTGTTGCTTACTTTGGCCACCAAGTTCAGTTCTCCTGAATTTACCACCTACTACACATTTCAAGACTAATCACCTAAAAACACACATGGGGAGATGGCAAAATTATGTTTAACTCAGAAAGGAGAACAGTAGGATAAGAATAACCTTTGTTGGTTATTCAGTTGGCTGAATGCTGGCATTTAAAAGCAAATGGGCAAAAAATACTTTGTTAAAATATGTTTTCAATGTCTCATATTGATACATTGCATCAGTTGGCTGAATGCTGGCATTTGAAAGCAGCAAATGGCAAAAAATACATTGTTAAAATAGGTCTTCAATGTCTCATATTGATACATTGCATTTGGATGTACTTGCATATTTAAATTTCATGTGGATGCTCTTATTTTGTGTGCTGGTGGCTAGGGCAGGCCTGGTTTCCCCTTCTCTCCTCCTGCTTGGTCACTGTCTTCTTGATAAACCTTACATTGTCAGTGACCTCCAAACTGTTTGACAGCTCTGTGTATGATGATTATACAGCTGAGTTCAATGAGAGTATGAAGCCAAGCACCCATCTCAGTGCTCCACACACAATAAACACACCATGCATGTCAGCTGCCTTTTCCCTTCCCTACCTTCATACTCTCTCTTAGATTGATAAGTGCTTTCAAGTCAGTGTTTAGAATTGATTCCTCAAATCCCCCAAGAGATGATGTAAAGTGAATGTTCTGCTATTATTGGCAGGAGGCTGAGAGGGGAGGATTGCAAACTCACCCTGGGGGACATGATCCCAGGGTAATCAGAACCTGGGCCAAAACTCTCTCTGCCACAGCTTAGTGGGCTCCTGAGCTAAATTGCTTCTTTAGGTGGCCTGCCACACCAAGGTATGTTTTTTAAATCTGTGCAATAAAATTTAGTGCGGTTGGAGAGGCGGCAGTGGACGGAAACCCACCCACAGACAAATGACGTCAAAAAAACTAGAAGGAAACATTGGCTTCTCTGTTCTCCAGAAGCTTCTGCTATGTTAAGCAACTCGAGAAGGAAGCTAACTTTCCATTAAAAAACAGCCATTTTGGCAGTCATCAGAGACATCCTGGTGTCTTATACTTCCCCTCTCAGGAAAAGTGGAGAAAATAATTTCCTTAAGTTGGAAAGGAAGAAGCCTGGAGTTCAAAGACTCTTAGAGCTAGAAAGGAACGTGAAAGTTGTCTGATATAAACTCCACCTCCAAAAAGCAAATAAGGAGAGAGAGGCTCAGAGAAGGTTGGGAACTAATCTTCCACCCTGGATTTCCAGGGCACCTACCCCTCTGCCATGCTGTCTTCATCAAGCTGAGTGCGGTAACCGAGAAGCTGATCAGTGGAGACAGTGCTATACATTCCTCCCTGTCTGGAGAGGGAGGAGCCACTTGGACACAGCTGTCCTGAAACACCTACAAGAGGCCAGAGGGTTGGTTTGGGAAACAGCTCAGGGAGGCTGGCAGTGTGTGTGCATGTGCACATCCCCAAGTACACACGTATGCGCACACTGGTGCATGTAGGGGCACACACTTAGTCAGGCCCTTTCTTCTCAGACCTTTCCATTCAGAAAACTACCCCAAGAGTGGGGACAACTGGTCCTTGTTACCTGAGGCCCCACCAACACTATCCACCTCGGAGCACAGTAACCTTGCTGGACTGCAGACCAGCCATGAGACAGTCAGTTCTAGGGTCTTCTCTCTACAGAAAGGACCTGAGGTGCTAATGAGGGAGCCCTGTGGGACAGAAAGCACAAAGCTGTTTGTGTGCACCATCCACACCTGGGTGCACACTCTTTTGAGTCTGCAGGAAAATGATACCGCCTGACTTAAAAATCATGTGATATTATTCCCCAAACTCCATTTTCCTTAGGAAATTAACTTGCCCCAAAGGGAAAGCCATTTAAATAAGAAAGTGGGTGGTGATATCTGTATGATTTCTAAAGGCCCTTTACATCCATCTTTTCTCACAATGTAACTGAATCTCAACAGCCTTCTAAGAGTTAAGGACATTTTCCCATCAGGAGAGAAAACAGAGGCTTAGAATAAAAAAGAGAAGTTTGAGCCAGCACACTAGCAGGCAGCAGGGCCCAACTGTGCTTCTTGATACGAATAAGAACATACAAACAGGACCCCCAGCTCTGTACCCATGTTCATAACGTCATGCATTCGGGAACATGCATTCTGCGTCCAAGCGGAGTTTGACAACAAAGGTGGAGAGTGAGGCTGAACCATTCATTCATTCATTCATTCATGCAGCAAATTATTTTATTTTATTTTTTAGGACTAGGGATTGAACCTAGGGCTTTCACACTGAGCTATATCTCTAGCCTCTACAATCCATGTTTCATTTTTTTTCTTTCTTTTTAAAGACTGAGTCTCACTAAGTTGCTAAATTGTCCAGGCTGGGCTCAAACTTAAAAATCTCCTGCCTCAGCCTCCCAGAGTACTGGCATGTGTCACCATTCCTGGCTCATTCGGCAAATATTAACAGAAGGCCTTCTGAGTGCTAGGCACCATGCTTGAGGTACTTAAGAAATAAAGGACGGGGTCCTCTCAGAGATCACAGACTAGCAGAGGGAGATACTCAATAAGCAAAATCCTTTACTTTTTATTTAGTAATTCACTATTTTATCTGTGTTCTGTATTTTCACAGTGCAAACTTCAGGGTATGTTTGAATGTGTATCCCACTGCCTTCTCTGCTCCTGATCTCTGTGGTGCCCAGGCCCCCACCCCCACTGCTGCGGAAATGACAGGAATGATGGATGGTTCCTCACAGTGTCTGACTGCTTTAGTCTGTGTGTTGGCAGCTGTTAGTGATTGGTGTTATTATCTGATCACTGATAGATTTCACTATTTGCAGCTTTCTTTTATGCCTTTTACTGGAAGTCCCATGCGTGTGTGTGTGTGTGTGTGTGTGTGTGAAAGAGAGAGAGAGAGACAGAGAGAGAAAGAGAGAGAGCACACATGTGCACGTGTGTTTTGCAAAGCCTATTATAATAGCTTTTAAGAGAGTCGGTGCAGAAGTGTGAAATGAACAGCTTTCTGTAGCTGGAAAGTGCTCAAGGATATGAAGCGAGAAGGTACATTTGAGCGGCAAGGCTGTCCCTCTATAGAGAACTACATAAAGAAACGTCAGAAGAACATGTATCATTACTGTTTTAAAACAGCAGTGAAATCCAAAATTTTATCTTTTTACCCATTTTCTATATGTAACTTTTAGTTTCTTACCTCATAGGCTGGGTCTACCACCTCACCCCTGAGATATGGAGAAATGGGCAGTTCTAATACAATTCCTATAAAACAAGTGGCTTTCTAATGCCTTAAAAACACCTGGGTTAAACAACTTGCACATAAAGTACAAAGAAACCCACATTTTAAATTTTCTAAAAGAGCACTGATTGCTCTTCCACTTGGTATTGAGATAAATGAAATGCATTCTTTAATCAGAAAAATAAAACAATGGGAAAAAGAAATCATATAAAAGCATAAGTAGCAACTAAAAAATTATTTTCTTGGTTTATTTTATGTTGTAGCTACACAAGCCATCCCTTTTAATGTGTCCATCAATAAGATATCTGTTGTGCTTTTGTACAAAGAACAAAGACGCTTTTATCAATTCTCAAAAGTCTGTAGGACAAACCATTCATGCTGTCAAACCCTCTAAAACCCTTTCAGCAAATAATGAAATCCATCAGTGACAAATGTCAACATACTAATTTGTTAAATGCAAAACAAAAGCAATATTCAGACAAGGCATTTCATTTCATGTTATATCAGTGTTCCAATTTGTACCAAGTTTATGGCAACCTACAGGCCATGCAGTATTAAACAGGGCTGTGTGACAGTGACTAAAACTGGGAAAGTAAACTCCTTTTAACTAAAATGGTAATAGTCAGCTGAAATTTGTGCTGTGACTCTAACACATTTGACTCTCAATCTACTGGAACAGAAACACACATCTTTCTTTTTCTTTTTCTTTTCTTTTTTTCGGAACCAGGGATTGAACTCAGACCCTTTCACTTGCCAGGGAAGTGCTTATCCTACTGAACCATCTCCCCGGCACATCTTTCTAATAAAGAGTTGTTGGTATAACCTAAATATATGGGTAATAAACCTGAAACACAACATGGAACAACACTGAAGTCTCAGAGAAGACCTTAGAACTTACTTAATCCAACACGACTAACTGGAATATATTTAAAGGTATGAATATATACCATGATACCACCTTCTTATTGTTGAGAGAGAGAGAGAGAGAGAGAGAGAGAGAGAGCGCAAAATAAAAGGTAATAGGAAGTAGGGA